>JAJJMB010008951.1:3703596-3815396 GCA_023531105.1 Papaver atlanticum | reverse complement strand
TGCATATCTTTGAGAATATTCGGTTTTGGAAATTCCTTGGTGTCCAAACTTCCTTGGTCTAAAAATATTGAAGTTTGCATTTCGAACAAACTAATCCTCAGAGCCAGCAAAACTACCTAGTTGTGTTGTTACTGGTGGAGCCGTCTATTCGGAGAGGAAAGTACCCTAATTAGGCGAAATCTCTTACGACCGCTCGATTTAAAGACTTCTTTGGGATTGGGAAGCTCTACGAGTACCGTTGGTGGGAAACTAGATAATTGCAGTTTATTTTTAGTTTTCGATTGATTTGATTGACTAACGGTTGTTGAACTTTGATTGCACCTATTTTGTTTATGCTTGAGAATCTTCTCTTCTGATATAAGATTCACTCAAACTAGATCGAAGTTTCGACGGGGATCTTTAGACTGTTTGTAGATCTAAAGACGTATTGTGATAATCCATTGTTAAGAGACTCCGTTCTGTGTGTGATTGATCACAAGAGATTTAAGTTTATTATGTGCAGGTGTTTATTGAAGATCTAAGAAGATTTGAAGACGAAGAAGATTTTTGATTTGGGTTCATAATCTTTGGTGTGCACAAAACTTGATCGGCTAGGGATCCAACTATAATCGGTTTATCCTTGTGATAATCTAGATTAATTAGTTGAGTAGATCGGCATCAATACGTTTCTTTGTGATTCGAAGTATTGATTGAAAAATCTTGACAATTACTTTGGTAGTTGTTATTGGATAGATCTAAGAACCTGACAAAGGAGTTTATTGGGATAAACGGAAGAGCCTTTTGTCAAACTCATATCACTTGATTGAAAAGAGTTGTTACCGAACAGATTTGTTGTTCCTTTACTATTTGGAATACGAACCAAAGGAATTGTTCCAAGTGCGTGACTTATTGCAAGTTTGAGGCGCAGGGATACTGAGGGAACTAGGTGAACTATAGGTTTAGTTGCTTGGTCACAACTATACGAAGTTGGTTTGATTTTGTATAGCGGCTTAATTCTGTGAGTATTCAATTTTGGACTAGGTCCCGGGGGTTTTCTGCATTTGCGGTTTCCTCATTGACAAAATCTTGCTGTTGTTTTACTTTTCTATTTCCGCAATTATAATTGTTTTATTATAATTAGAAGTAAAATACACAAACGTTAATTCCTATTTACTTGATAGCAATCCTATTGTGTTTGGTTAAGTCCGAACCTATTATCAAGTAAACATACTTCGTCGTTGTATTGTCTCGATCTTGCATCCATAGTCAATCACACAAGTTATCTTGTTGTCGTATTGTCTCGATCTTGTATCCATAGACGATCACACGAAGTGTGAACCGATTAGTTGTATTGTCTCGACTCAGTCCATAGACAATCACTTTCGGAGAAAGTACTAATAGGTGGATTTTTTTTTAGATTGAGGTATATTTGGGTACCCCCGTCTTTTCAGGATGTTAAAATAGTCGTTATTCACAAACTATTTTCATCAAAGCGATTTTCAAGTTATTGAAATAATCAACATGACTTTCGTCATTAGTAAAGATGAACTTGGCTAAATGGAAAGCTTACCAACACATATTTTGAGAAATAGATAAGAGAGATAAACTCGGATCGAAATAACAAATGTGCATAATTGAAGTTTATATAGCAATACGACTTTTGTCTCAAAATAGGAGATAGAACAGATAGACTTTTGAGTGATAGATAAGTTCAAGTCTCCACATACCTTTTGTTGATGAAGTTCCACAAGTTCCCTTGAGTAGTTCTTCGTCTTCATTTGATGAACGCCGTGGAGTCTAAGGCTCAACTACACTTACTATCCTAATCTGAGACTTAGCTAACAGTAGACTAGAAATCAAGACTTATAGTTTTTGAAACTAAACTTGACAAACAAGCTTGAGATAGCAACGCTTGCGAGTTCGACCGAGCAGTTCCTAACAGATGTAGACTCGGAATGTTTCGTATTGATCATTCGATCACTTGAAAATTGCTTCGAAGCTAATAGTTTGTGTGAGACAGCTATTGTCGTCTTCTAAGAATGTTTCAATGATTGAAATGGGAGTTTAAAACATTTAACCATAATTGGATTACTAGCACAGTATGCGTACTTGCATATGTGTTGATCTAAGACCGGAATGTAGTATGCATACCCGTATGCGTACTGGCGAGGTCAGGTAAAGTACAGTAGCCAGAGTATGCGTACCTGTACGCGTACTAGCGAAGTCAGTTGAAGTACTGGTACAATAGTATGCGTACCTGTACGCGTATTAGATTCAACCGAAGCTTGGAAGTGTACGACAGTATGCGTACCCGTTTGCATACTGGCGAACACAATCCAAGTCCGGTTACTTAGGTATGCGTACCCGTTTGCATACTTGAGTAGGTTATGTTCTATCGGTTTGTTCATGAACTAATCAAGAATATAAAGCACAGTTTGGCTAACTTTGCCTATGTAAGTGGCGGTTCAGATTTGTCCTCACAAGAGATAAATATAGGGATGTAATCGTTTGTCATAAGTGATGGTTGTGATTGGGCTTAGAAATGCATCTAACGGATAAAATTTATCATGTCATTTTCCATAGTTCTTCATAATAAATACCCTATTAATTTGCCATGACAGTATTTTATTTAATGTCAAATTAAAAATGATAATATATAAATTATTCTACTAATGACGATAATAAATATATATTTTTATTAGCTAATACTTAGGATTAGTTTGGTATTGATGCGAGCTTTACAAAAGTGCTTTTCCGATGTACGTTACTGTGCCGAGCTAGGTAAAAAATAAATAATTGAATGGTTTCCGATGTACGATACTGTGCTGAGCTCTGTAAAACAAAAGAGCAATTGAATGGTTGCAAATTATAAACTAAAGCTAGAACTATTTAAAAAAGCGACGAAAAGGTTTCTTGGAAAATATCAGGTTCATCTATAGTTAGTGAGAAAATGACAAAAACAAACATATCTCTCAAAATTGTTTATTCTATTTCATCGTGCTTAAAATAAGTAAATTTTTCTACTATTAGAGAACATATATGTAATATAAAATTTACTATTATTATTATTACTATAAAGTAATATTTTTCTTAACCACTTTTTAAAATCAATAATTGCTTAATATTTATTGTTGATAAATTAAAATATATTTCAGCGATACGGTATATATAACATAAAATGTAGTTTGAAAATAATTTTTTTTATCTTTACAGAATAAAATATAACGAATAAAAATTGGTGATATATAGATTCAAAAATAATTTTTGTCAGTTATAAAAAAAGATGGGATAGAATTAGAAAATAAAATATGAAATTAGGGTGAATTATAACATTCGCTTTTGAAGCTTTTAAAAGCTCTTTCTTCCCCACTTTTAAAATTGATAGATTTTGGAAGTGTTTTGCATAAAAAACACTCTATGAAATCTTTACCAAACAGTAGGATGAACAAATATTGCTATAAATATGTTTTCAAAGTACTTTTTGTTTTAGAAAGAAAAAAAGCAGTACCAAACTTAGTTAGATTGGCTAACAATTATATAAGTGGACCATAGTGACGGTGGCAAGTATTGGTGCCCAGTGAGTAATTTCGCATCGTCTCACGTATTTCTTGATAAATGGTTTAACGTTATTTTTATTCCATGATGATGGATAACAGAGTTTATTGTTAGTAGAGCGTATTGTTATTAGGTTAAGTACTTAAAGATTTGATAATTACTAACTAATAATGGATTTATTATTTTTATGCAACGAATAACCTCACATTTGGAAGCGTAATGTTTTAGAATGTAATGGCCTGACCCTCTACCGATAATGTCCTCACTTAGCCACTACGGTCATCTGACAGTATGGGGGGGTTTTCAATGGTCACCGTTGCAGTCATCTAGCAACAGCTTCTCAGGAGGTCACCCATCCCAGGATTACTCAATACCGAGCACGCTTAACTATAGATATTTTTCGCAAATTATGAAGCCAATTATGCTGAAAAGGTCCCGGTGTTAGGAAAGGACAAACCATTACCTATATTCCATTTGAGGAATCCTACCTGCCGAGTCGGAGTGCTATAATACCACCAACTTAATTTGGAACCGTCCTCGGCTCCGGAATATGTTCAATCCTTGACTTTGGCATTTTTTTATCACTCATGAGACCCTTTCCCGACACAATCCGTCAAACATACTCTTTCACCCTCGACAGGTAACCCGTGGTCGACTTTAATACCATTTGTAATGAACTGATCCTCCGCCAATACTGTCCCCACTTAGTCACTACGGTTATCCGACAGTGTGGAATTTTCAAATGACACTGATGCGGTCATCCATCAGCAGGTTTTTGGGAGGTAGCCCATCCCTAGATTTCTCTCGCCAGAGAACGGATAAATGCAGTTCTTTTTACCAACTGTGGATCCAACTATGTTGAAAAGGCCACAATGTTACTAAAGGACAAGACATTACCTATATTCCATTTGGTGAACTCTTCCTGCCAAATTAAATTACATACATAATATATCTGGAATTTTGAAAAACTAGAACTACATCATATGTGAGTAAAATTATTGCCATCAGAAATGACTTAACATTTTAAAATATAATAGCTTAAGTAAATGAATTAACTTTTCATTATATCATTGAAATAGTAAGAACATACAAGATGATATGTATTATTGAGTCAATTCTGAGTTTTACTCTTTTCAGACTATTCTTAAAGGGGAAAAAAGCAACAAGGAACATAACATTGTTAATATCTACACAATTATTTTTAAGACGAATGAGTGCAGGTGTTTTATTTTTTTACAGCTTACATGGTTTAATGTTTTGGTTCCGCTCGGTTGTTGAAGTATGTGGCGCGATAAACCACATATGTATAGCTAGGGATACTGCCTCATGGAATAAAGAGGAATACATGTGGATCTTTATAAGCTTGGGAATCTCCATACATATCACCGAGGGATTTTAGTTAAAAAAACCACACCTCTTATTCCAAGGTGGTCAAGTGGGGTCCGGGGTTATGTGGTCGGCCCCTGAGTAGTGTCTGATGGTCCGTGAAGATCCTAACAATTGTTATCAGAGCCCATGGTTAGGTCTACTGTCCGAACGTAGAAGTGGTTGTGGATGTCACCTGGTTTAGGGATCAAGTGGAGTCAGACTCAAGGTGGAGCAAGCAAGGCCCAAAGTTGAACTGGCGCTCAAGGTGGAGTTAGTGTCTCACCTATTAACTCAAATGGAGCAGGGTTCTAGATCGGCAAGGCAATGCTCAAGGTTGAAATAGCGCTCAAGGTGGAGTTAGTGTCTCCCACATTAACTGTTAAGTGGAGCAGGGTTCTAGGTGGGCAAAGAAATGCTCAAGGTGGACTTAGTGCTTGCATTCTCATTAACTCAAGGTGGAGTAGGATTCCAGGGCGGATAGTGACAATAATCATGATCGATGGATAACATATATAGATGGTAATCATATGGTGAAGTCTGATTGGACTGGTGAAGTGGTTTAATCTCGCCAAGGTGGAGATTGTTGGAGTATGTGGCGCGATAAACCACATATGTATAGCTAGGGATAGTCCCACATGGAAGAAAGAAGAGTACACGTGGAGCTTAATAAGCTTGGGCATCTCCTTACATAGCACCGAAGCTTTTTAGATTAAAACCGCACACCTCTTATCCCAAGGTGGTCAAGTAAGGACAACATCGCTACTGTTTGGTCGGGCCTATAGTAGGTTTCTATGGTCCACGAAGATCCTAACATCCTTCACTAAAATAAGGAAGACGCGGAAAGGTAATACCATTTCAAAGGATATCTTTGTAAACTAAAAAACATATCAAAACAATATTTTTTTAGGGGGACAAAATATATAAAAATTAATTCCGATATAATATCATGGCTGGCATAAGGATACAACTCGAGAAAGGAGAGGCATAGTATGGGAGAATGTCAAGACGGAAAATGCTAGAAAGGATTTGTGGAGTGAAGAATAAAAATATCTATCGGGTTTTCCATTACTTTTGTAATGATAAGAAGGGTAAACTTGATATTAATAAATATCATATGTCGGAAAATGCATAACTAAATAAAAATTATGCCCGTGCCGTTATGGCACGGGTTAAGCCCTAGTACATTTATATAATAAGGAATGCAATCTTTTGCAATCTGTGGCTATAATGTTCATGAATTGATTCGAGTGAATCAAAATCGATTTTTCTTCAATTGTGTCTTGTATACTTCTATGAGAATATAAACAATTGAACAACTCTAGAACTAGTTTCATTTGAGTCATTTGAACTAGTTATAGTTAAGATGAATAAGGTTGATATGAAAGTGTTCATATGGCTAACTTCGGTTAACTATTGTTGAGCCAACAAAGGTGTACACGTTTAGGTACGGTTACTCATATCTAAATGAAGTCACTTTTCATTTGTGTGTAACAAGCTAAGTTCGATCTAACTGTTGAAAGATATTAGCTTGAGTCTAATCAGGTTTTCATCTAACGGTGAATATTAAAAGCTTTGTTACCAAAGTAACATTGATTGCAAACCCTGATTTGAAGACTATATAAAGGAGAACTCTAGCAAATGGGAAACCTAATCCCTACACCTCTTGTGTGATACTAGTTGCGACTAGAGTCGATTATCCTTTAACTTTAGGTTTTTCTAAAACCCATTAGGTTAACGACTTGAAGACTTTATTGGGATTGTGAAGCCAGACGCAACTATTTTCTTTGTATTTGCGTGTTCTGATCTTGCTGTTTTCTATCGTGATTGAGTATTATCTTCTCTAAGATTAGCTCGAGATTTAATCTCCGATAAGCAAGATAAAAAGTATCTTCGTCTCATCGTTTGTGATTCCACAATATCTTGTTTCTCTACCATACGATTAAGATTATTGTGAGGTGATTGATATTTCTAGGATGTTCTTCGGGAATATAAGTCCGGTATATTAATTGGTTCTTGTTCACCTTGATTTATCAAAAGACGGAACAAAACTCATAGGTATATCTATGGGAGACAGATTTATCTATTCAATAGACTTTTCTGAGTGAGACAGATTGGTTTATCAAGTCTTCGACTTTGGGTCGTAGCAACTCTTAGTTGTGGGTGAGATCAGCTAAGGGAATCAAGTGCGCAGAATCCGGCGTGGTTCTAGAGGCATAAGGAACGCGACTGTACCTTGATCAATGTGAGATTGGTTAGGGCTCAACTACATTCCATTCCGAAGTTAACTTGGAGTAGGCTAGTGTCTGTAGCGGCTTAATACAATGGTGTGTTCAAATCCAGACTAGGTCCCGGGGTTTTTCTGCATTTGCGGTTTCCTCGTTAACAAAATTTCTGGTGTCTGTGTTATTTATTTTCCGCATTATATTTTTTATATAATTGAAATATCACAGGTTGTGCGTAAGTTCAATCAATTGTGAATCCAACCTTTGGTTGTTGATTAAATTGATTGACACTTGGATATTGGTTTTTGATACCGTCCAAGTTATTTCTTATATTCAATCAGGCTTGCAAATTCCTATTTGTTTGATTGAAGATTGAATTGAGAAATTGAGATACAACTCTTTGATATACTTTTCTTAAGATTGAGTCTGACTGTCTAGTTGATTCTCTTGAAAGTATATTGGAGTTAGTCCATACAGATTGCTAAGCGAAATATTGGGTGTGATTGTTAGACCCCCGTTTTTTCACTTGTAAATAACTTATAAGAGTTAAGCACGAAGGTTTCACATACCACTTTAGATAACCAATATTAAAACCGAAACTACAAGTAATTTAGTTTTAATATGTTATCAAGGAAACAATTGCCCGAAGCAATTTTCCCTAATAGTTTAACAATTCGACTAAGAAACTTAATTCCCTTGTTAAACAGGTTGTAAACATACAATCGCTTATTTCGATAAGACCAAAATAAAGATCAGAATTGAATTTATTTCTCTCATCAGGTTCTAATTATTCAGACAATAACTTATACCTTTCCCTTTAGACAAGACAAACACTAGGTTAGTTAACTAGTTTTTCTTGTCAAGGCATTCGATTAAACTTGAATAACCGAATCCTTCAATTTGATAAGTCTAACTAAGATCAGAATTAACTTAGTTTCTCTTATCCGAAATCAAATTTGACTAAACAAATGATCCCGTATTTCGTTAAGCCATAAACAATACATATAATATTGACTTGCACAATTATTTTCTTAACCAAAAGCAATTGAAACAAACATAGACATTATAGCACCGCAATTGCACCGAATTTCGTTAAGCAAAAACATTTGATACTCAACAATAAAGAAGATACCAAACAATAAGCCAAATAAATTAACACAACTTTTCTTAACCGGAAACAATTGAATCACACACACACATCCATACACATCATAATGGAATATATCAATTGTACCGAAATTTTGATAAGCAAAAGCAAAATATATGCAATATAAACAGGCTTTTCTTAAACAGGAAAAAAATTAACTAACAAATTTGTTACCTCAGATTCCGCATCCTCTTCTCCCGAGAAAGATATATCATTAAGCGCAAGTTCAAATAAGAGCTCTCCCCCAGTATGTTGTCATCCTCGCGCAAGAACAAAAGAACAACAACAAAAGCAACCTTTACCAGGGAAAGGTTTAATCGGTTTTAACTAATGCGTGCCAATAGAAAAAGTTGAAAACCCCGAAACACATATGTTTATGCTAAACACAACTCATGTAAACATAAATTGATTCAACATATTGTGACTTTTCACATATGAGTTTCAATGGGAACACCTTATGATCCTTTGATAAAGCCTACCAACATGGGCTAGAACCTAATCCCTCTAAATCAAAAAGCCATACAAACTATAAGGTTCACATCAAATGAGATCGAATATTAAGGTTAATGAAAACCGAAATCAAACATCTCATAAACCGAAAACACATAGAAAAAATATAGACATTCATGCATAGGCTATGCAATCGGAAACTATCACAAGAAAAATTATAAAATAATAATTTTATTCACAAATAATTGATAGTTTTATTCAAAAATAGACCTTATACAATAATCGAAATAAATCAATAACTGATGTCTATTTTTCTGGAAATAAGAAGGTAGACTACTCCTTATTTGTCAGCTGCTCATCAGATACTTGCTCAGAGTCTTGGTCTTCTTTTCCTTTTAAGAACTCATCATTGATCTCCAAGAATCCTTTAAGAGTTTCTGGATCATTTCGAGCGGCAAAGGCTAACTGTTTCTGAATACAGTTTAATTGTCTTCCAAGACGTAAAATATGAAACAAGATGTCTCCATTGCTATAGATTTGAGCAGTTGAAACAATAGTTCCTCTTTCTTTTCGAGTTTTACTTATTCGCTTGATAATTCCCTGAGAAACTATTTTAGTGATTATCTCATCTCCAAAATTATCCCCTATAGTGTTTTCACACATGCTGGTGATGAGACACGAAAATCCAAGATTTCTCTGGGTCGTTGTGGCATTGATGGATTAAAAGATTTTTATCATTTGATTAAATATCATTTCACATATATCAATTTTCTTATCACCTTCAAGAAGGTAGTATACAAACTCAGCAAATTCCTTGTCCCATTGTGATGTATCTCTTGTACAAGCAAAGGGAGTTGCTATAGCAAGTTTACCGAAAACCCTTAAGTAGAAGGGTATTTCTATGGTTAGCATTCTTCCATTCTTCCAGCCAACAGATTTTCCAGTGATACGTTTTGAAATGTTATCGTGCTCAATTTCAGAACTAGAGATCAAATGATTCCCTCTCACATCGTAATTGACGATCTTTGATATCACTTTTCTGTCGACATGACGAAACGTATATCCAACAAGAGTGCTAAATGTAAGATTCTCATGATTAATATTATAAATATTAGCATAGAAGATTCTTACTATATCAGGTGAGAATTTTTCAAACCCAAACAGATTTCCCCAGTTTCGGTCTTGAACAAACTTCACATATTTGCTTTCTGAAACATCTGAATTGAACCACTTCTCAGCAGTGATATTTACACATTTTAAAGTTTGATATCTCTCAAAACATGTACTATCAACAAATATTGTGAGTCCATGTTTGTCTTTGATCAAGTGAGGGTACTTGATGTTCTCAATATCACCACAAGGAATATATGGATTCAATTCCATCTTGTTAGTTTCAGATGTTTCTTCTCTTGATTTCCTCTTCCTCATACTTTTAAAGATCAATGAAATATGAAAAACCCTAGTTACGGTTCCGAACAACTTCTCCCAGGATGTCTGTGAAAACACCACAAAATAATCTTGTTTTATAGGGAGTGAAGATAAAGATTTTCGGAAATAACTAGTTTTAGGAAATCCTTCCAAAATCGGAAACCTTGTTTTGTGGGGAAACAAAACCGATTTCGCAACTAGGTCTTTCTTTTGGAAAACCGATTTTCTTGGACCGGATCTATATTATGGACCAATTCAATATTTATCTCCAAGTGTTTGTTAACTCTATAATTACCAAAAGATAATTTTTGAAATTCATTCAAGAATTTTCCAGTAGAGTTTACAAAAGCAACATTAAACATAATAAGATATTTTCAAAAAATATCCTTAGAATCATAAATCCAGTAATACTTTAAAAATCACTTGCTTCATTAAAACAATTGTGGGGTGTATGAAGCAATCCATTGTTAATAGAATTATTAACCGAAAAATCATACTTTGTAAAATCACAAAGATTCCAAAATCGCATCCTAATTAGCGATACATTGACAGTCTTCGATCTGAATATGTACATGTATATATTTCGGTAGGAAATCCAAAATATATTTAAGATCCCAGATTTTTCAAGAACAGAATAGTCATGGTTCATATAATGAAAAATCTTATGTGGAATCTTATACATTTTCATGATACACCATGTCGCATAGAGTATTGTATCATTGTTACTAACCTTGTTAGTATTCAACACCATGAGATACAATCCTATGATAATCACCGTCTTATAAATCATCCAAGACAAACATAGACTTAATTCAGATTCCTAACAAATTTAGGAACAAGAGTATCATAAACTTCATTTGTGTCTTCCACCACGAGTCTTTGAAGTAGTCAAATCCTGCTATTTAGTTAACCGAATCATCCATTAGATTCAATTCTTATAGGTTGGATCGCACCAAACATAGATTGTTAGATCTTTTCGTGTTTGCCTTCTCTAATACCAATTGAAAAGACGAGGGTACCCAAATACACCACAATCTTTAATTTATCCACTTATAAGTCCTCTTACCAAAAGTGATTGTCTATGGACAATGTCGATACAATACTACAAATAGGTATTCACTCTTTGTGTGATTGTCTATGGATACGAGATCAAGACAATACGACTACCAAAGTGTGATTACTTGATAATAGGTTCGGACTTAACCAAACTCTAAAGAATCACTATCAAGTAAAGCGGAGTTAACGATTGTGTAATTTACTTCAAATTATATAAACAAATATAATTGCGGAAATAAAAAAGTAAATCACATAGCAAGATTTTGTTAACAAAGAAAACTGCAAATGCAGAAAAACCCCGGGACCAAGTCCAGAATTGAATACTCTCATAATTAAGCCTCTATACAAAATCTATACCAACTTCGTATAGTTGAGACCAAGCAACTACCCCTAGTTCACTTAGTTTCCCCAGTATCCTTGCGTTTCTGACTTCGATGAGTGCACGCACTGGAACGATTCCTTTGGATCGTATTCCAAACAGTAAAGGAACACCAAATCTGTTTGGTAACAACTCTATTGATTCTTTAAGATAAGATATCTCAAGTCATATGAAAAGGCTCTTCCGTTTAAGCTAATAAACTCCTTTGCCTGGTTAGATCAATCTATCCAATAACTACCGAAGTAGCCAAGTTTAGATTCGCACACAATCCAAATAAATCTCAAATAGATATATTGTGAATGCCGGTCTCACGTAACTATCAATCGAATAAATCCGATTCTAGTTGGATCCCAACCGATCAAGGTTTGTGCAACACAAAGATATGAGAAACTAATAAGAAATCTTCTTCGTCTTCAAATCTTATTTAATCTTCACTTAAAACCTGCACAACACCACTTGAATCTCTTGTGATCAATCATGCACAGAACGGAGTCTGTTAACAATGGATTATCACAAGATTTCATTAGATCTACAAACAGTTCTAAAGATCCTATCGATACTTCGATCTAGTTTGAGTGAATCTTATATCATAAGAGAAGATTCTTAAGAATAAACAAACTAGGTGCAATCAAAGTTTCAACAACCGTTAGTCAATCAAATCAATCGAAAACTAATAACACTGTAATTATCTAGTTTCCCACCAACGGTACTCGTAGATCTTCTTGATCCCACAAAACTCTTTAAACGAGCGGTCGTAAGAGATTTCGGCTAATTAGGATACTTTCCTCTCCGGATAGACGGATCCATTAGAAACAACAAAAAGATGAAGTTTGCCTGGCTCTTAGGATAGTTTGCTACAAATGCAAACTTAGGTATTTATAGACCAAGGATGTTTGGACACCAAGGAATTTCCAAAAAAGAAAATATTCTCAAGATATGCAATGAATGGCAAAATTCGGTTTTCATAATTCCAGTAAATGCTTGTCCAACATTTTTCGAAATCTCTCAATAGAAAATCTCCAATTAGTAAATGCATATTACTAATTTTTATTCTTTAGAGATATGCATTTAATTGCTGGTAATTAAAAACATATATAACTAAAAACCTTAATTAAAAGATTCTGAATTAATTTCGGTACAGGATCTCCTTGAGTACTAAGGAATATCTTTGAACAATAAATGATAAGAGTTATTGTCCGTGTTCAAAGTATGTTGACATCTTTTCTCTATAGATCATCTTTCATATTGACATTCTTGGAATCAGTTATACTACCCTTCCTAACAAGTTTAGAATTGGTTCACATATATTCCAAGACTACTATGTGATTGATCAAATATCAAATCACATACATGGGTTCAATCGGTTCTACCAATCACTAGGATCGGTTATACCTTAATATGGAAATACTTGTGATCGATCACACAAATTACCAGGACCGGTTACATCAGTTACCAGGATCGGTTACATCAATTACCAGGACCGGTTACCATATACTCATGGTATTGCTTGTGATCGGTCACACCAGTTGATAGGAGCCTAATTTACATCATTTGAATATCAATTTCGTATGCTATTCTTAGCAATTTCTCTTGTATTTTATGTATATTACGTTTTGTTTTGCTTTTACAGGTACTTTGGAGTCATGTAATGAGAAATAATAAAAATCGGAGCTTAATTCATTATCTGGCGAGTTTAAGAATTGACGGAGTCGAAGAGTGTAAAGACACAAGGTTCTAATGTGTCAAAAGAGCAATTTACTGGAGCACCAGGCATCTACTACTTGGGGATGGTAATATGCCACAGTTGCAGATTACTAAGAAGAGCCCACTACTTCACCTGGGGCTACCTGTTCACATTTACAACCAATGTAGTTAATATCGGATTTCGGTTTGTCTCGGACGGGACCGAGACACTGGTACGATTTTGTACCGGGGAGATCTCGGTTCCAAATCTTGGTACAATTTCGGTTCCAAATTTTATACCTACAATTTTTATATCAAATATTTTTCACAATTCATTAGTTAAGATATAATAAATATCATCATCTATAGTCATCATCTATATTATTCGATTATCCCAAACACCACCAAGTAGTCCATAATCACCGTGGCACGTGAATTGATCCTACTGTAATTAATGGATCATGTGGAGCTAAGAAATTTTGCATCCAGCTGCAAACTACATTTGGCCACTATCAATTACACAGATATATATGTCTATTTAGTTTTAGACCACGTGCGAGGATAAACAAGTGCATGACCTCTGATGTGATTTTGAAGTTGTAGTAAAAATGATTCGAACTCTAAGACTTGTGAAGATTCGAGTTTTTAAATTTAATAAAAATATACAATAATATTACAAATGGTGCAAGAGGTACTGGAACTAAGGATTCGGCCAATCTTCATAACATAAGGTTCAATTATTTATTCTCAACAATTTTAGCTCAAGAAATGTAAACATGGACTCTTATTTTTGCCAAGGTAGATTCTAAAAAAATTAGTTATAAATCGTAAGCATTGGACATCAAACATCTAAGCAAGCATGACCCATCTAATAAAATAATAACTAATTAATCAAAATCATATTTTAATTAATATTAGTGCAAAAGTCATAAAAAAGAATAAAATAAATTTACCCACGTATGAAGTTCGGCCTCCTCCGTCGTCCCAGTGTTGGGGTTTAACTCATCATGTCGAAAACACACTCAAAATATGTATTCATGGCTCAAAAAGTGTTTACAAGAAGAGAAAATAATGAAACAGGAAATCTGCAACATCACAGGTGCGTTACAGACCGACTGTTTCAACTCTCAACTATTATGATGAAGATAATCGTTACAAATCTGAAGTAAATGTTACAGAAGAGGATGAAGAAACTGTTACAATGAAGATAAATGTTGCAAACCAGTTGAAGAAACTGTTACAACCAGTTGAAGAAACCGTTACGACGGATGAAGAAACCGTCGCTGTTTCCCTGTTCTTCATGAGCAGCAGCAGCAACAACAACAGAGTTCTGAAAACTCTTGATTCACGCCTCCTGAGCTCTCCTCTCGACCCCAAATCTCGACACCCCTTCCTTGTACCTCTAGAAATCTATTTATACTCCTAAGCCTCATTTAATCACGCCATATCTCCCAAATAATCTTCATTTATCACTATTATTCTCTACGGCCAAAATTTCCATTTTTTGATCTTCCACGCGTTCTCAGCTTTCAACCTTCCTTATTTATCTTCTTCTAGCATCTCTGTAGTGCAACACACTCGAAACTCATGCATTACACGCCTCAAACTCGTGTCAAATTCACTTGAACCCGTGAAAACTTGTGTCCACTGTTTTGGATTGAAACACGTTATAAAGCCAATTTATATCGGAAACAACACCCATACTAGCTTCTTATATCCTCTAGGAACAATCCCAACAAATTCCATCCCTTTAGTCTACCCAAAATTACTCCAAAAATCCGACTGAAAATCTGCCAGTGAAAGGGAATATTTTCCCACCAAAAATATTTTTTGAATTTGGGAAGAAAGTCACCCCTTATCCATGGTCGCCCCTTATCCGTTGTTGGAGTTCGAATAACATTTATCCCTTGGGGTGCCTTTAGTAATTTTTATGTGGTGTTTTCAACATTTTTTTCGGGGTTCCTCCGGTGCATTTCGTGGGTGCCTTTAGTACTTTATCCTGGGGTGTAAAACACCACTTTTCGAGCCAATTTTGCCGCAAGAGCTTATTCCCTAGAAAAGACTTAAAACAACTTTATTAGAAATAAAATGAGTCCTAGATAATGTAGTTATGGGTGAAAATGCGTCACACTTACGTGTTTATCAAATTCCCCCACACTTACATTTTGCTAGTCCTCGAGAAAAACCTCAAGACCCGCTCAACAGCTGGTCATTTGCGTAACACCAAGAGAGACCCGCTCAACAGCTAGACATTTGCGTAACACCAAGAGAGACCCGCTCAACAGCTGGTCATGTGAATCAAAAGAATAGACCCGCTCAACAGTTGGTCATTTGTGTAACATAGAGAAAGACCCGCTCAACAACTGGTCATTTGTGTAACATAGAGAAAGACCCGCTCAACAGCTGGTCATAAGAAAACAAAAATTATAGACCCACTACACAGCTGGTCATATTAATTATTTTTTTCCATATATATTTTTTATTTATTTAGACCCGCTCCACAGCTGGTCATAATATAACTGCAAACCTACAATAGACCCGCTCAACAGCTGGTCATAAATTACAAGAAATTTCCTGGAAAAAAAACAAAAAAAAGTAAAAAGTTAACCACTCCCCCACACTTAAACATTACATTGTCCTCAATGTAATTGAGTCATCCAACGTAAAAATTAAGATGGGAAATTCATAATATGCGAAATAAACAAATAAAAATAAAACAAGAAAATAGAATTACCTACTGGAATATACATAAAGGATCTCCATAAACTAATAACCTGAAAATTTGGGGATCAACCCAATATACAATATTTACAAATGACAGCTTCACACTTATGCATGATTCCCTAAAGAAGGTGAAACTATCAAAAAGAAAAAGTCACCCCCAAACTTGGTTTTTACTTCGCAAGGAAGTACATAAAGAACATAATATGGGGATACCCTTTGGACTGGAGAAATATCAATTGGATCATGCACGGTATCAAGAATAGGCAAGTCCTCTTCGTATTTGGATGCAAAGTGATCCAACAAAACCTTAGAAGCACACAATTCTAACCCTAAATTAGGTAACTTTTGGAAGTCTAGGGGTCTAGAAACAACCTCTAAGTCGGGTGAATGATCTTGTGGGATAGATTCATCTATGGAATTAGGAAAATCATCCACACAAGCATCCACAAGGTCATCTATATCATCTGTCTGGAACAGAGAGTCACTACAAGATTCATCATCATCAGCATATAATTTTTGGCATTCTAGAACTCTCAATCTTAGTTCCAAACTAAGTGGTGTGTGTTTGTAATACTTCTCATATATAGTTAGAGGTGATTCTTCACTTACCATTTATGGAGCAAAAACTCCATACCGTTGCCTATGCATATATTCACAAAGAGTTATTTTAGATGACGTCTCCTGATAATGAGAATTTCTATGCTTATAGTCTCGTAACGTCATCTCAGGTGGCGTCTCCTGAAAAGGATTCATCACCCGGAAAATACAAACTACAGAGGAATTCTACATAATCACAAACAAGGCTGACTCGACCAAATCAAACCTATTGAATCTAGCAAACAAAAAGCATGATGGCTCCCTTAGATTGTTTCTAGATCAACTTCTATTCCTCCAAAAGGCAACTAGGTATCGTTTTAGCAAACCTCTCTAGATCGATCCGAATAAAGTGAGTCGAAGAGAGGTAGGGGAAGCTCAGAAGAGCTTTGATACCCCCACCTCTTTGGCAACGTTTCCCGTTAGGACGTCTCTAGTCGACTCACAGTAATCTTCCTGAACTTTTGAGTTAAGCTAATAAGATACCCAATACTTCCCTTTGAATGACTTTCCTACAAGCTCGTTACCCTATCGGTCTCGTTCTAAGCAGTATTTTAATCTTGGGTTAGCGTAGGTTATGTGTTCCTAAGGAGGGCAAGAAGAGAACGGTGATGAAATCCGAACCCTTATCTTGTATGGACTGGCCTTGCCCTTTACTAGGAAATTAAAGTCTGTATTCAAAACCTCAACATATATGCACCTTAAGGAAGACAGTAAACCCGCTGACAGGGGATTCGCGGGTGTTTAGAAGCTTACCTCCCGTACCAGACGGGGGATGAAACGTTTGTAGTCGACTCGGGCCACTGACTCCTGTGTAAGTGTACGAACCCGAGGGGCCGAGACGATATCGTAATCGTCGTCCTTCCCTGCAAACAGTTTATATTTAAAATTTTACCTTAACGTAGGGTTTAAAAATAATTAAAGTCCAAATAATGTCCCAAAAAAAAAAAAAAAAAAAAGTCCAAAAAAAAAAGAAAAAAAATACAAAAATAAAATCCTATTTACAGTTTCTAAAAATAAAATAAAATAAAATCTAAAAAATCTAAAAAAATCTATAAAAATAAAAAAATAAAATCTAAAAATAAAAATAAAATAAAATAAGTCCCTCGTCTTATTTCCGTTCTTTTCGCTTTAAGCTTTAGCTCCAAGTCTTTATGAAATCACCAAACTCTTTGACAACTTGTTTTTTTTTTCGATCCAAACTCCAAAACCTGTAGCATACAGATACCCAAAGAAACGTAAAAAAAGAAAAGAAAAATAAATCTAAAAACTGTAAATCTAAAAACAAATCCGCGTCGGCGGCGCCAAAAATTGATGTGATTTTGAAGTTGTAGTAAAAATGATTCGAACTCTAAGACTTATGAAGTACAATAATATTACAAATGGTGCAAGAGGTACTGGAACTAAGGATTCGGCCAATCTTCATAACATAAGGTTCAATTATTTATTCTCAACAATTTTAGCCCAAGAAATGTAAACATGGACTCTTATTTTTGCCAAGGTAGATTCTAAAAACATTATTTATAAATCGTAAGCATGGGGCATCAAACATCTAAGCAAGCATGACCCATCTAATAAAATAATAACTAATTAATCAAAATCATATTTCAATTAATATTAGTGCAAAAGTCATAAAAAAGAATAAAATAAATTTACCCATGTATGAAGTTCGGCCTCCTCCGTCGTCCCAGTGTTGGGGTTTAACTCATCATGTCGAAAACACACTCAAAATATGTATTCATGGCTCAAAAAGTGTTTACAAGAAGAGAAAATAATGAAACAGGAAATCTGCAACAGCAGGTGCGTTACAGACCGACTGTTTCAACTCTCAATTGTTATGATGAAGATAATCGTTACAAATCTGAAGATAAATGTTGCAGAAGAGGTTGAAGAAACTGTTACAATGAAGATAAATGTTGCAAACCAGTTGAAGAAACTGTTACAACTAGTTGAAGAAACCGTTATGACGGATGAAGAAACCGTCGTTGTTTCCCTGTTCTTCACAAGCTGCAGCAGCAGCAACAACAGAGTTCTGAAAACTCTTGATTCACGCCTCCTGAGCTCTCCTCTCAACCCCAAACTCTCGACACCCCTTCCTTGTACCTCTATAAATCTATTTATACTCCTAAGCCTCATTTAATCACGCCATATCTCCCAAATAATCTTCATTTATCACTATTATTCTCTACGACCAAAATTTCCATTTTTTGATCTTCCACGCGTTCTCAGCTGTCAACCTTCCTTATTTATCTTCTTTTAGCATCTCTGTAGTGCAACACACTTGAAACTCATGCATTACACGCCTCAAACTCGTGTCAAATTCACTTGAACCCGTGAAAACTTGTGTCCACTGTTTTGGATTGAAACACGTTATTAAGCCAATTTATATCGGAAACAACACCCATACTAGCTTCTTATATCCTCTAGGAACAATCCCAACCAATTCCAGCCCTTTAGCCTACCCAAAATTACTCCAAAAATCCGACTGAAAATCTGCCAGTGAAAGGGAATATTTTCCTGGCAAAAATATGTTTTGAATTTGGGAAGAAAGTCACCCCTTATCCATGGTTGCCCCTTATCCGTTGCTGGAGTCCGAATAACACTTGTCCCTTGGGGTTCCTTTAGTAATTTTTCTGTGGTGTTTTCAACACTTTTTTCGGGGTTCCTCCGGTGCATTTCCGGTGCATTTCTGGGGTGCCTTTAGTACTTTATCCTGGGGTATAAAACACCACTTTGCGAGCCATTTTTGCCGCAAGAGCTTATTCCCTAGAAAAGACTTAAAACAACTTTATTAGAAATAAAATGAGTCCTAGATAATGTAGTTATGGGTGAAAATGCGTCACACTTACGTGCTTATCAACCTCTACTTATTCGATTTTCTTAAGAAGTTAAGAGTAGTTAGTAGAAGACATTAGCCCTGTGTTCAACATTTCAGCCTCTCTTCTTCCACCGACATGGTCTTCTGATTAATTGACGCAGCAAAAACACCACTTCCACTTAAAAGGTCTATCATTTTGAGAGGTTTATTAACTTACCCCGAAAGAAGAAAACATAGAAGACGATCGATGAGATTTTGCCCTTGCCTTGTTTTCTGTATATTTGGTTTGCCTTAGTATGTATTAGTAATTTCCCTTTCTGTATTTAATTCTTCTTCTGTTTTCAATTTAAACGTGCTTTAAACGTACAATTGCAGTTGATCTATCTGTTTGTTATGCTCTTAGTATTATTTCAATCAAGTAAAATTATACAGTGGCTCTTGTTAATGATGCGAACGCCAATATTTTGTTCTCTTTTGATGGGAACTAACATGAACGAGCTAATAATTATCGTACCTCTGTATGATACCGGATGATGCACTTCATATAAGTGCGAAATTTCCAAATCTCGGGTATCTCGGCCAACCGGTTTCCGCCCATCTCGGCCGAGATTTCCGGTCAAATATCGTACCGACGATATAGCATGATTCGTCTCGGTTGAGTGCCGAAACCGATATTACCGGCGATATCTCGGCCATCTCGGCCGAGATTGACTACACTTTTTACAACCTAAACTACAGAATTAGGTTGTGTGTCTCATTCCTAAGTCAGTTCAGGTCGATAGATTTACATAGTTCTTTTCTCTATCGCTGCACCAAGGAGGAACTTCCGGCTAGCCATGGTAAGTAATTATAAGTTCAATAGAGCATTTCGAGAGCAATACAAAGAATGGCAAGTTAGGATGAACTGTAACGAGAGTTCGATGGTTTTGGGGAAGTTTCTGTCGAGAAACGCCAGGGAAGAAGATGAGCTTGCTTCCGTGGATTGTGGGTGAGTAATGGAGGAGACTGAAGAGTAATTCAGAAGTTAAGAGCTATAGGAACTACGGGTTTCGAAGCAATGATCATTTCAAGACTAAAAATCAATTGAACAGAGAAGAAACAGGTGGTACGTAGCTCATAAGGAAAGGGTTATTCTTGGCTCGAGTTGGACAGAGATTTGACAGAGAAATTGGTTGAGGAAGAACCTAGCTTGCTGCCATTGACAGTGGGCAGTACATGTAGAAGATTGAAGGAAATATTTGAGTTCTGGAAAGATCACGAGTTATGAATGTATGCGATTGAATGTGTTTGAACATCGAAATTGCAGGGAAGGAGGTATTGAGAGCTTAAGAATTTAAAGCAAGTTGAAGACTGTATGATCACCAAAACGCATTCTGAGTGCTTGATAAAATGCCTGAATAAGAAGTTCTGAACCACCAGCTCTGCCATGGAGTTTGTGCGACTGTTAATGGTTAGAGTTCGTTTACGAGCCAAGACAAGGGAGAAATACATGTGTTCTGTTGTGGGTTAGGTCTTGCTTTGACCTGAGTTCAAGGCTGGTTTGAGTTGTCTTCGCAAATGTTAGGCGAGATTTTGGAAGCACCCAGTTCTGCCATGTGTAGCTGCTAGTCAGGATTCGATGAGCTTCTTACAAGAGCTGTTTGGCAAATTCTAAGACTGGATTTATTGGGTTCATTTTTGAGCGATAAGTGATGTGTTTTTTAGTTGTAGTAAAAAGAGGGATTCGATTCTCGAACTTGTGAAGGATAACTTTAGACTTAAATTCAAAACTAAATAGAAAAATCACTAAAAATTATAGCAAGCACTGACAAAGTTGATATCAATATTAAAAGAACACTGAGGCTGAGATTCCACTATTTTCCAAGTTCAAAGTGATTTAATCTAGTATTTATATTCATGCAATTTTCTCGTTCAATTTGATTCTAAACTATTGCAACATGTAGATTTTCAAAATAACAAGTGTAAATCCGAAGCATAAAACATCAAAAACCTAGGTCTAAGAATGCTCTATCAAAATAAATAACAATTGCTCAATAAAAATCACTCAAACAATTTTCAATCAAGGCAAATAATCATAAAATAATTGCAATAAAATAAATAAAATAGAATATACCACTTTTTGTTGGAAAAATAGCTTCCTCTATCGCCTCAGCAATGGGGTTTAGCTCCTCATATTAATCATAATCTCAAAATACATGTTTATGGCTCAAAAGTTGATTAAAAGGGAGAAAGGTGTTAAAGCAGCGGATTCTGTAGTTGCTGAAGGTCTAAAACAGAAGTTGGAGTTGTTGCTGAAGGGCTTCGGTGACTGCAGGAAGATGCGACCGTACCTCGTTGTCACTGAAAATAAGTCTTCCTCTGCAACTGACTCCGAGGGTCTTATGTTCTTCGTGTTCTTCTTCTTCGCAGCAGCAGAAAAGTTTCTGTACTCGACTCCAGTTGATTTTTTCCCGCTTCTCTAAGGATCTAAACTTCTCCAAAGTGTTCGTCCCCCTCCCCTGTCTTTCATAAGTCTATATATATACCACAACAGGCGAAAGAAATCATGAAAATATCTTTTCTTTTCTTCCCGGCCAAGCTGCGATAATATTTCTCTGCCCGCGTCTTCCAACCTTCCCTGAGTTATCTAAACTCTCCAAACTCGGTAACTAAATCCTGGCAGAATCCAAACACAATATCCTCTCCAAACTTGCACGTAACTTCCATATTGAGTCATCAAAGGACCAAACAAAATCTTAACCTGTTACCGTAAATAATTCATCATTCCCTGTTTTCGAACTACCGAGAATGAAAGGATTTTATTCCTATTTTTAAGCTCCAGTACACGTACACATCCCTGCTGTTTTGGTAAGAATCAAATCTTGCTTTAAAACTCTTCAGTGTTTTCCCAAAATAATCAACAGAGACCCGAGTAATCCTCCTCTTCTGTTGCATTGAATCTCGACCCATATCTTGTTTTAAGTCAAACCAAGTAATATACCAATCCTGTCATGATGAAACGGGATAACTGCAATCCTAATCCACGTCAAACACAAACTAAATCTTGTCCAAAATCCTGCCAAGAAACTTCGCAGGTGAAAGTTAACTTTCCCGCCAAATTTGGTTTTCAAGAGATGAAGATAGGATGCCCCCTAACCAGTCCTGGTCTGTGTTTAGTAGTTGTCTGGAAATGGGTTACCCCTTATCCAAAGTGAGAGTCCGAATAGCAAATGTCCTCCCATGAGCCTTTAACAACTTTTCGAGCCAATTTTGCCGCAAAAGCCTATTCCTCCAAAAAAACCTTCAAAGGGATAAAATACCAAAATTAGTACAAAAATGGGTACTAATAATATACACAAAAGAGATGAAAATAGACACATAAATGTGTCTAGCAATAAGTCAGGGTAGTAGGATTGTTTTGCTGCCGAGAGAAACGAGTCGAGGAAAGTGGACTATTGCCGTTGATTTCAGTCCTTAAGGGCGAGGATTAAAGACAAGATTTGGAAGTTGCGAAGAGTTAGTGTATGGGTTTGTTTGATCTCGAATAATAAAGAAACATAAAGCTATAAAAATAAGATCTAAAACTACAACAAGGATCTCATATCACATACCCCCTTCACCATTGTTCGTCTCCAACAGAGAGGAGCCTTGCTCCTCTCAAAAACCTCTCATATATCATCCTGCATCTCCACCTGCATCTCAACTGCATATCCTTTCCATCTCCATCAGCATACCACCTGCATCTCCACCAGCATATCACCACCAATAGCATCCCCTGCATATCTCCATCAACATACCAACATCAGCTCATACATCTACAACAGCAGATGCAGTCCATCTACCCATAAGTTCACCTGCACCAGCACCTCCACGATCCATCGCCAGTACCTTCATGCCACAACAGACTACAAGGCAGCCATATCAGCAGCAAGTGACATCCACAGTTCTAACATCCAGGCCATCACCACCACTACATCACTTCACAAGCTGGACACTTTGTGTCATTGGTTTGAATTGCTTTTTAGTTTTGTTTATAGCTTGCTGTTTTGCTTTATTTGATTATGAACTCCAGTAGCTAAGCATCTTGATTAGGGACGATTTCGACGTCCGGAATATGAACTCGAATTGATATTTAAACTGCCTGTTTTCTTGTAACTATATTGTTATTGCTTATTCTCTACTATGCCAATAATGTTTAAGAATTATTTCTCAACCGTTTAAGTTGCAAATTGAATGGTTGTTTGATGATTCTATTGCTAGTTAAGACCTCTTCGGTCTGTAATTGTCTAGAGATTCTTAATATAAGTAGCGCTATATGAATATTGACGATGGGATTTTGTTAAATATCCATATGTATTGAATGACACTAGTAGATGAATCGAGCCTTTCTGTTTGTCACTAGGAATAACCTATCTCACGGAACTTAATGCATTTGTTTAAGTCACATCTAGAGAGCGTACTTCTAGGAAACTTGATGAGTAGAATCCGGTAGTCGAGCGCTTTCGTGTCCGGTGAATTTGAGATTGCGGAGTATTTGAGCATACTAAATATCCTAGGGTTATTAGTAATGGGTGATTGCAGAAACATAGCTATATTGATAAGATTCACGTTTCGTGGCTTAGAAAGAGTCCTTGATCATTCTCATCCTCATATTTGCATTATTCTTTCAGAAATTGAATTGACAACTTTGACTCAACTCCCCCTTAGGAACGAACCTGCTTGTCCGTATACTACTAGTTAGTTTAAAAGGAAGTAAGGAATTTATTTTTGTGAGTTGACACCTCGTCAAAATTGGCGCCGCTGCCGGGGAGCAGTCGGTAGTTTTAGTTGTTATTTAATTTTCTGTTTTGCATTTTGTTTTCTTTATTAGATTTTATTGATTTGTTTCTCTTAGAATCTTATTTTCAGGTACAATCAATCATTCCTTTGGTGTGTGCACAATTGGGATCAAGAGGTAAGTCTCTAAACGAATTGTGTGCATAAGTTTTCAAGATGTATACTTTCGGAAACAATACATATGGTTCACAAGACCATGCATATTATGGTAATAATTCTGATTTTCAGTCTCACTCTTACAATAACTTCCAACCATACTTGGGATATAATCAAAACCAATCTTTTGGTTATGATGACTATTCTACAAGACCTTGTGATTATTCCCATGCATCGCAACAACCTTATGGTGGTTATGTAAGTGAAAAATCACTAGGATTGGTGGATAGTTATGCTTCTCATACGTTTAAATCTAGTTTCATGCAGATGTTTGAAGAATTCAAGGATTTGCGACGTACATGGAGCCAGATTAACTCAACTCCCAACATGCAGAGTTTCGTACCAAGTGAAACATATGATAGTGTATTTAGACATGTTCCGGATCTTACTTATAATCTTTCACCCATTCAACGGGAAGAGACGTGGTCTAAAGAACCTATTGTGAGTAGTAGCGGAAAACGTGTTAGCATAAAGAAACTCTTTAAACAATATGAGCAGTTGGAAGAAGAGGGAGCAATGGAAGAGACTCTTCAAGCAATTTCTAGGGCCATACATATGGAGGTTAACCGCCGTTTTGATAATGGAGAAGAGCCCCAAGAAGAAGATTCCGAGTATGATGAACCCTTGGAAATTGTTGATAATGACGGTGCTACTAGCTCAACTCATGATCATAATGATCATTCTCCTATTCAAAAGGAAGAAGTTGAGTCTAGAAACACTACAGTTATTGATGGTAAGATTTATGTTGTGTATGACAGCGATGATGATTATGACTTCTTTGTGCACCATACCCCAAATCCAGAGATAGTCGATACTTTGAATGAGAAGTCAACTTGTGATGAAGAACGCAAGGATTACGATAATTTGCTTATGGAAGATTCTGATTTCTTTTCCGATGAGGAGGACTTGGTTGTAGAAGAAACCAATGAATGTCTTAACAAGAGTTCGAGTGAGAATGATGATACTTGTGATGTGAGAAGGGAAGTGTCCAGCAATGTCGAGGATCCCGTAATACAAGAGGTTTTGCAAGGTTTATCTAACCCTTAACATGAATCTCTATCTGATGATGATCCTCCCAAACTTGAAGTAGTTTCTCATAGAGTTGTTAACCCGACTTTTAGGAAAATACCTCATCTGGGGCTGGAATTGTGTGCTTCTAAAGTTCTTTCTATCCACCGTATGTGTTTGAGTCTAACACCATGCAGGTTTGCCGAGAGGAATCAATAAAAGTTCCTTCCACTTATGTTTTGTATGCACTTACGAGTGTAGAAGAGACTAAGTGTGGGGGTGACTCTCGTGGGATGATAGTTTTACTTTTCCAACCATTTGCTAATATTCTTGTGAAGCTTTTGCTATATATTTGCAGATTTTTTTGTGGGAGGATCCTCAAATTTTCAGATTGTTGATATATGGGCAGTCTATTTTGAATGTTTATCATATGCGTCAATCAGGTGCACAATACCAGACCAATTAGACCAATCGGTGCATATAAAAAATAAAATAAAATAATTGACACTTGGATAGCAATATGTGTGTGTTCTCTCTGTCTCCGTCGCCTAAACAAGCGTGGAACGCAGGATCCATGGGAATTACCATGTAATCTGCTGACAAGAAGCATGCGCTTGGATCCAAAAGATCTAATCATGTTGTCATATATTAAAAAAAAAAAATGAAAAAGAAAAAAAATAATAACTTATTGTTGTTCAATAAAATCAACCACTGGTTCCCTTGTATATGCCAGCTGAGTTGATCTAGAATTAAGATTGTCGACTGTTGGTTCCCGTGTATATGCCAGCTGAGTTGATATTATAATTCAGACCAGTATCTCAATCCATTAGGATTCATAGGTTCATCTTGGCAGTGGCCTTCAGACAAATATGGGAAACACCGTTCACTTTAGTCAACAATCGCAACCATCTATCTCTATATCCATCTTCTTAATCTATTCATGTGTGATTGTGGTTTGTTAGATTCCGAGTATTGTGGTTTGTTCAACTTTTTGAGTAGAGCTTTGTTTACTTATATATGAATTGGATTTGCATCTGGGTACTTCCTCTTGTAATCATTTTGGGTTCGTTCATGGATTCTACACAGGTAGTTGGAATTCGGAGTAAAAGGTTTTGTAGGTACACCTCTTGTAAACCTTCACGAGACTAAAAATCGTCCATTAGGGACACCTAGGGGTTTAAAGGCTTGTTATTTATGCTAAGAATAACTGTAGCCTCGACGAAACAGAGTTGTTGTATTTTAGTTTTGTTTTGTTTGCTCGAGGACTAGCAAAAACTAAGTGTGGGGAAATTTGATAGGAGCCTAATTTACATCATTTGAATATCAATTTCGTATGCTATTCTTAGATATTTCTTTTGTATTTTCTGTATATTACACTTTGTTTTGCTTTACAGGTACTTTGGAATCATGTGACGAGAAATAATAAAAATCGGAGCTTAATTCATTATCTGGCGAGTTTAAGAATTGACGGAGTCGAAGCGTGTAAAGACACAAGGTTCTAATGTGTCAAAGAGCATTTTACTGGAGCACCAGGCATCCACTGCTTGGGGATGGTAATATGCCACAGTTGAGGATTACTAAGAAGAGCCCACTACTTCACTTGTTCACATTTACAACCTAAACTACAGAATTAGGTCGTGTGTCTCATTCCTAAGTCAGTTCAGGTCCATAGCTTTACATAGTTCTTTTCTCTATCGCTGCACCAAGGAGCAATTGCCGGCTAGCCATGGTCCGTAATTACAAGGTTCAAGAGAGCATTTCGAGAGCAATACAAAGAATGGCCAGTTAGGATGAACTGTAACGAGAGTTCGATGGTTTTGGGGAAGTTTCTGTCGAGAAACGCCAGGGAAGAAGACGAGCTTGCTTCTGTGGATTGTGGGTGAGTAATGGAGGAGACTGAAGAGTAGTTCAGAAGTTAAGAGCTGTAGGAACTACGGGTTTCGAAGCAATGATCATTTCAAGACTAAAAATCAATTGAACAGAGAAGAAACAGGTGGTACGTAGCTCATAAGGAAAGGGTTATTCTTGGCTCGAGTTGGACAGAGATTTGACAGAGAAATTGGTTGAGGAAGAACCTAGCTTGCTGCCATTGACAGTGGGCAGTACATGTAGAAGATTGAAGGAAATATTTGAGTTCTGGAAAGATCACGAGTTATGAATGTATGCGATTGAATGTGTTTGAACATCGAAATTGTAGGGAAGGAGATATTGAGAGCTTAAGAATTTAAAGCAAGTTGAAGACTGTATGATCACCAGAACGCACACTGAGTGCTTGATAAAATGCCTGAATGAGAAGTTCTGAACCACCAGCTCTGCCATGGAGTTTGTGCGACTGTTAAGGGTTAGAGTTCGTTTACGAGCCAGGACAAGGGAGAAATACATGCGTTCTGTTATGGGTTAGGTCTTGCTTAGACCTGAGTTCAAGGCTGGTTTGAGTTTTCTTCGCAAATGTTAGGCGAGATTTTGGAAGCCAACAGTTCTGCCATGTGCAACTGCTAGTCAGGATTCGATGAGCTGCTTACAAGAGCAATTTGGCAAATTCTAAGACTGGATTTATTGGGTTCAGTTTTGAGCGATAAGTCAGGGTAGTAGGATTCTTTTGCTGCCGAGAGAAACAAGTCGAGGAAAGTGGACTGCTGCCGTTGATTTCAGTCGTTAAGGGTGAGGATTAAAGACAAGATTTGGAAGTTGCGAAGAGTTAGAGTATGGGTTTGTTTGATCTCGAAGAATAAAGAAACAGAATGCTATAAAAAGAAGATCTAAAACTACAGCAAGGATCTCATATCACATACCCCCTTCACCACTGTTCGTCTCCAACAGCTTGCTCCTCTCCAAAACCTCTCATATATCATCCTGCATCTCTACCTGCATCTCAACTGCATATCTTTTCCATCTCCTTCAGCATACCACCTGCATCTCCACCAGCATATCACCACCAATAGCATCTCATATACCCCCTGCATATCTCCATCAACATACCAACATCAGCTCATACATCTACAGCATCAACAACAGCAGATGCAGTCCATCTACCCACAAGTTCACCAGCACCAGCACCTCCACGATCCATCGCTAGTACCTTCATGCGATAACAGACTACAAGGCAGCAAGTGACATCCACAGTTCTAACATCCAGGCCATCACCACCACTACATCACTTCACAAGCTGGACACTTTGTGTCATTGGTTTGAATTGCTTTTTAGTTTTGTTTGTAGCTTGCTGTTTTGCTTTATTTGATTATGAACTCCAGTAGCTAAGCATCTTGATTAGGGACGATTTCGACGTCCGGAATATGAACTCGAATTGATATTTAAACTGCCTGTTTTCTTGCAACTATATTGTTATTGCTTATTCTCTACTATGCCAATAATGTTTAAGAATTATTTCTCAACCGTTTAAGTTGCAAATTGAATGGTTGTTTGATGATTCTATTGCTAGTTAAGACCTCTTCGGCCCGTAATTGTCTAGAGATTCTTAATATAAGTAGCGCTATATGAATATTGACAATGGGATTTTGTTAAATATCCATATGTATTGAATGACACTAGTAGATGAATCGAGCCTTTCTGTTTGTCACTAGGAATAACCTATCTCACGGAACTTAATGCATTTGTTTAAGTCACACCTAGAGAGCGTACTTCTAGGAAACTTGATGAGTAGAATCCGGTAGTCGAGCGCTTCCGTGTCCGGTGAATTTGAGATTGCGGAGTATTTGAGCGTACTAAATATTCTAGGGTTATTAGTAATGGGTGATTGCAGAAACATAACTATATTGATAAGATTCACGTTTTATGGCTTAGAAAGAGTCCTTGATCATTCTCATCCTCATATTTGCATTATTCTTTCAGAAATTGAATTGACAACTTTGACTCAACTCCCCCTTAGGAACGAACCTGCTTGTCCGTATACTACTAGTTAGTTTAAATGGATGTAAGGAATTTATTTTTGCGAGTTGACACCTCGTCACCAGTCACTAGGATCGGTTACACCAATTATTATCAGGATCGGTTACACCAATTACTAGGACCGGTTACACCAATTACAAGGATCGATTACACAACACTCTGTTATCGGTCACAACAATTACTAGGATCGGTCACTCCAATTACAAATATCGATCATACCATCTCAGGTGATTACTTAGGACCGATTACACTAATTAATCAAAACTAGTCATACCAAATCATAAGTCAGGCATTGTGATTAGTTGTACCAAGATACATAACAAAGTTATGACCGGTTCTACCATCTCACACATATTGGTAATCCAAAGATTTGCAGTGAATAGCCGTACCAATAAGCCTAGCGATTTCCCTTTCGATTCATAAAAAAAGTTCATGAATGTACTTCCTTTAAACAAATGTAAAACATTGTTTCCTATGATGAAATATTCACCATTACCCATTCACATAATCATAACAGCATTCATAAGATTATGTCGATGTCATATCTACGAAGTTCAAAAGATAAGCATTATACTTCGTAGTTTAATTCCCTAATACTATGATCATGTGATCATGTCTTACTACTAGAGTAATATATCCAATACACAGTTTTGCAGTTATGTTTTCAATATATCACGACTTGAAAGATACGTTAGGAATGAAATAGTTCAAGTCAATATTACTAACCTCAAGAGAAAGGATGATGCCGTCGTTGTAGTTCGTTACTTCTTCACGTTCTTCAGGTCTTCGAGTAATACTTGTATGTCTCAACATTCCTAGACTTTCTAGTCTAACCTAAACGAAGTTGTCTCTAATACATAATAAAGCGAATCTTAGATGAGTTTTGACACATTAAAATATGACAACCAAACTTGACATACCAATGCTTGGTGGGTTCAACCGAGCTATGCTCTAACAGGACGTGGTTTTCACCATTCTTCATGATCCCCACTTCTCCATCACTCAACTACTTCCACTTCCTATGAGATCAGTGTGTGTTCGACTATGACTTTTATAAATAGATTTTAAATCTATTTCAACCGACAAGAGTTCATTAACGCAAGTACTCAGAAAACATCCGGAACTTATAGCTTACACTCTGCAATCGGGTTCTACTTTCTGATACAAGTCATAAACAACTACATCATATATAATTCATCATTCTGATCTCAACACCTTCTCTGCTTCCCTCCCTCAGATCAACCCTTATCCTTCCTTTGTAACCGAATTGAATCTGGAACGACCATTTCTTGGTTTAGGCTAGAGTCTTACAGATTTATCTCTCGAATCTAAAGTACTCCTATGCAGTACATTTGTTTAGGGTTTGAATTCGTTTCTCATTGACCTACCCAATTTACCATTTTCAGCAGAATCAGTTTTTACCCTACTAAAAATTGGCGACCACAGTGGGAGATTAATCTCTCGGTTGGAAATCAATTTCTTAATTATCATCTCGATTTTCTCAATTTCAAAATGGTAGATCTTAGATCTGGATCAGTAACCGATCCTGACGCTGCTAGCGCTGACAATACTCCTGGCGCCACTATTCCTACTGATGCCATCAAGGAAACCCCTACCGGCGCTGTCAACACGCTCCCTGCTGTTATATCTCCAACAAAAAACACCACTGGTTAAAGAACACCGAAGTAATGTCTAAACCCAATGATTCAAAGCAACGATAAAGGATCCCGGAACAAGGAAACACCGCTGGTAACACCCGCTACCACCTCTTTAGGTGTGACATCTCCCGTCACCGGAACTGCTACCATTCCTCCGTCAAGTCAGGAGGCTAGAAGAACCCGAGGAAACCAACCTCTCATTTCTATTGTTGATTTAATGGAGATTCAGGAAGTTCTTGCTAAGGATCTGACAGACATGGCTACAACTCAGAAGGAGGCACTCACTTTTCTCAAGACACTGGTAGAGCGTCTACCATCAGAGCCGCGTTAACCCCAAATGGAGCAGGCAAGGAACGTTTTCATGAGCCCTAGCACTTTTATGACTCCTGGTACAAGTACTTCAACATGGCGTGCCTTTATAGATGAAGAAGCTCGCGTTGTCCCTGAACGTCAATCAGAAAGGAATAAAAAATCCAATTTCATCACACAAAAAGATTTGGAACGATTCATCCAAAATCGAGGAAAAGAAGGTTAAACCACCATTCATCAGCACCAACCTCCTTACCCTCCTGATGTGCAAAGAGTTCCTCTTACATGAGGATATTCCTCTCCTCAATTCTCTCTTTATGACGGTACTGGTAATGCTCGTGAACACATCTCTTGTTTTTTGGAATCGTTAGGAGAGCATGAATACAACCATGTCCTATACCTGAAGGAATCACTTACTGAGAGAGCATACACCTGGTAAAACAACATTGCACCAAACAACATAGTCAATTGGTGTGAGATGGCTAATGCCTTCTACAAGAAATACTTCTTCGTGTCTGAGCAAATCACTTTATCGGACCTGTGAAGAATATTTCAGCGAAACAATGAGCATCCGAACTATTATGTCAAGAGATTCAAATTTCAGGCACTAGATTCTCACCATCCAAATATGACTAAAAAACAATTGGTGGAATTATGCAATAGGATGGTGCTTGTCTATCGTGTTGGAGAACCTGCACTTTTAGACATTCTCAGAACTTCATGAAGATGTTAAACGCTAAGCTACAACATCACCTGCCTTGCTAGAAAGAACCAGGCCTGCCAGGAATGAAGATCCTTATAAGACTCGTGGAAGCATACGTTTCACCAATGAGCAATACAACCTTCAGCCTTCTGTAAACAGTTTCACTAAAGCAGCAAGAGGAAAGCCACCACTTTAGATACGCAACATCCTGCGCGTCCAAACCCGCCAGCTCCAACTCCAGTACCACATGTGCGATTGACGCAATGAGAAAACCACGTCCAAGCTACACCATATCTGGCTCGACGGCAACAACGTCAAGGAGAGACGCTTTCAGAATTTCCTCTCCCATGGAAGAAGTAGTTGAATTACCATAGGAGATTTCACCTGGGGACTTGAAGGGTACATATGGACTCTCCATGGAAGGAGTTTCATCATATTTTCACAACCTATTAGTTAAGTCGTTCGCATAAGGTAACTTCCCTACTCCTCAAAGACACGATGCAAAGATGATAAAGGAAAAAGAGTGTGGCTGGGGACTGCTCAACACTACTTATCTCAAAGATGCTGAATTTAGAGAGACTCAGGAACGCTATCATTATAATTCCAAGATGTCCAAAGACGTAGACATACTCAAGAGAGCAGACGTATTGTCAAAGCCCAGTGATATGCCTGACCGTCTATGAAACACAACGCAGACGTCAAGACGGCTCCATGATCGGCAGCTCATACGATCCTCGTCAACATTGGATTCAAATCCAACTCTCACCCAAATTATTTCTTCAGAGACCCAGCGCGTCAACATCAACCAAAAATACAAGGAGACTCTATGAGACAGTCAAGTGGGTAGAAGCATGCATGATGGCTGCATCAAAACATCTCATTTCCGGCGGCGAGTTATTTTGGGACTGATGCCTACCAAATGCAGTCATCAATTTTAACCAGAAGGTCCTGACTACCTACATGTGTTCAATTTCTCTGGAGCTTCTTGCTGATTACGTCAAGAGTAGAAACTACACCCATGTTACCTATCACTCAAGCAACAGTAATCTACTTTCAAAGACATTCTTTACCAAATTTAAAGTTCTAACTATCACTGATAACAAGGCAGCCACAACCATCTTCATCCTTAATATTTATGATGATGCCATCCTCAATGCTTCTTTGTTTAGCGCAACTCTCACCACCCTATGAAATGAAGACAACCTCATCCTGTACATCCCATCTTGGAACTGGGGACTGGGTACCCACGTACTTATTCTAAGCACCTAAACCCTCATATCAGATGCTATCTTCACCACTTATCATATTAATAAATCCTTCAGCCGAAGCCCTCGGTAAATTACTTGGATTCCTCTTATTTATCTTTTCCTCCATCTCCATCAACGACATCTACCAAGTTGAAATCTCAGTGGATACTCGTGGGCATGGGACTGCCTCCCTCTTTTCAATCCATTCCATGAGGTTATCATCAACTATTCTACCAGGCTAACTAATCCTATTGATGACGCCTGCCTTACCATTATAAAAACATAATTGAGATTGAGGAAGACAATGAAAGTCCATGATCGACTTTGGGAAAGTCTAATGAGTTTTATATGCTTCAGTCAACATCAAGGAAGCTATCGGCTCCATCATCAGCTTCTCCCTCTAAGGACGAGACGAGCTCTACCACTATATGAAAACTGTCATGTTCGTGCCTATTACTGCAACGAAAACAAGTAAGACTACCTGCTTTCAGAATATTGTCACCCGACATATGTGAAGCAACTTCCTGGAGAGGATGCAAGATCATACATCCAAAGATTCCATACATAATATGAATTATGACACCAGGCTTCATCACTTTCTGAAGAAATCTTCGAGTAAGTCTCAGGAACACGACAATGCTGGTATTCCTTCAAGATCAGGACACGATTTTTTCATTATCTTATCAAAAGTTGATCCAAATCCGTAAATTTTCCGGGAAGATATGTGAAGAGATGTTGGTATTGTCACAAGCAATTGTTGTCATCCTAATAAGAAAGTGCAACGAGGAATAGTTTTGATGGAGCTGCTGCTACCACTAAGATATTGTTGTTCCAAAACCTTATCACTACCTTATGATCTAGCCTCGAGATTGGAGGCGTCAAGGGTTTTATGCTACTGTCCCTACCATGGATTTCATAAACGAGGGATGTAGTCGACATCCTCGGAAGATGTCGCTTTATCAGAGTCTGTTGGAGTTTTCAGGCTAACGCTGGAGTCTACATCAACAAGAATACTGCCGGCTCCATCAGTAGATTCTTCGCGCATCTCTTATTCCCTACGTTGGTGTCACCGGCTACAACTCGAGTCTTTATCATAGGATGCTTTGTCTATCACATACTTGTCATCATCCTGATATCATCACGCCTGATGGTACTTACTCACGGGAAAGTCTAATACATCCAAGGTCCAATTATGCGCAAAGGACATGCCTAGCGGAGATAGAGATAAGTAACTACCCTTGAACTAAATACTTTATATTTATTAGGCATACCAAATAAAATTTTAAATACCCTAGTGTTGAGACGCACAACCTCCTTAATACTCACCTGTGTTGCTTGGCTGCGCTGCCTCAACACATCTTCACCTGTGTTGCCTGCTACGTTGCCTCAACACATCTTCACCCGTGTTGCCTGGCTGCGCTTCCTCAACACATCTTCACCCGTGTTGTCAGGATTCACTGCCTCAACACATCTTCATCCAAGTGTTGAGACGTACTATTTCCTAAACACTCATCACTGTGTTGTCAGGCTTCACTTCCTCAGCACATCTTCATCTTAGTGTTGAGACAGGCTTCGCTGCCTCAACATTCATCATAGTACTGACGGCTCCACCGCCTTAAAACTTTTCTTTGTATTCGAGGCTCCACTGCTTAGCCACACTATTTTAGTATTCTCGACATCAATGTGCTGGAAGTATGATTGCTACTTGCATTGGCGCTTCATTGGTCATGTCCTTCTCAGGGCCCAGGACGGCTGCTCTCTTCTTGGTAACATCTGCCTATTTCAATTTTATTCCCGACCGTGAAGTGCATACCCCGCTACAATGTCACTATTACGTGCTAAGCAGGGGACTTAATGTTGATGGTGGCTTTTAGTTCAGGGATAAAACCGTAAAACTCCATATTTGTATGCCTACTTTCTGCAAAGAAATAGAGGTTTCAAGAAGCTGATGAGCGCCTATACCTCTCTGCTTACATATGAACCCGTCTGCATTATTCACTAATGCAGGGCTTGCTGAGTATTTACCCTATACTGTTGTTAATGGTGGTTTTTAGATTAAGGCGTAAAATGTAAAAGTCTGTCTACCTGACCCGGTATCAGAATTAGTAGACCTTGATATATCTATATTCCGCAGGGAATTTGGAGAATTATCAGAATCTGATTAGTGCCTATGTCTCTCTTCATATTATATTGAAACTCAAGCTCCTAGATGAATTGTTCACTAGTATAGAGCCTAATGAGTATTTAAGCTCCTAGCTGTATTACTCACTAATGCCGGAGCCTGCCTAGTATTTTTCTATGCTATGTTCCCCAGTTTAACTCTTAATGTTGGCATGACATGACAATTAATGTTCACTCGCGGCGGAGTAGCATGAATTTCCCAAAGTGTCAGTATTAAGACTTGCATAAAAACACTCAGGCTATACCACTCTCTGATAAAGAGGTTTTCGTGTCAACGCGCTTTTAATGCATGGTCGACGCGCTTAAATTCCTTAAGAAAATAAGCCTAGACTGTCCATGTCAGTCTTAAAAACAATCACCGCCACACAATTTGGCCGGCCAATTCAACAGGCTTAGCCTCTTTCTAGCGGAACTAGGCAAATTCCATGATGTCCACCGGCGGGCCCACTATTGTCCCAGCCAATCAGAATCCTCTAAACCCGCCAGTAGCATCCCTAATCGCTATCAAGAACTTGGCTAGTTGCGCTGCGAAAGAAAAACTCCAACGAGTTAAGACCGACCATAACGGTCTAAAAGCCATCGCGTCCCCCCAACTTAGCCAGCCTGGTTGGACGGCTTATATCGTATTTTGAACGATCAAAGAGGTACAGTTATGGTCACCGGTGGCTCGCCTCCATACCTGGTTGATCGAACTACACATAGCAATCTAAGAGCGCGTCAAACCGTTTGCCCAAAGTAGGGTGATCGCGCGCTTTTTAAACCCTAAATTTAGTCAGCGGCATTACACAACTGCCACAAATCGATAACGGCCGTCCATCTTCGCCAACCTAGTCGAATGACCTAGATCCAATTTCAGGTGGCCAATGAGATGCTGGTAAGCTCGCCGGCAACCAATCTTTATGTGTACTCAATCGACTTGTCCAAATCAGTGACAAACACCCCATACCGTTTGGCCAAAGGTAGGTTGGCCACACGGCTTTAAGCCCTAAAATTCAATCAGCGGCAATGTACAATTGCCGCAAATCATCTCATCCGTCCAACTTTGCTAGCCTAGTTAGATGGTTTAGATTTAATCTCAAGTGGCCAACAGGGTGACGCCGTGATCACTGGCCACCACTCTTCTATGAGGAACGATCGGCCAAGCCATGGGATGCGCGCGTAGCTCCTACCAACTCCCTGAAAAAGGATGACCATGCTCTTTTTAAGACATTAAGCTCCGCGACTAACTTAGACGAGCTCTAAAACAACGATGCTTCATGAACATCGATTATTTTGAAATGCTTGTTTAAAAGCGATGTTTTGTATGCATCGATTACAAACGATGTTTTATAAATATTGATTCCACGAAATTTTTATTATTTAACCTAAAAGCACTATATGCTGCTTTAAGTGGCAAGTCACACGACTTGACCCACTCGGCAGCCTGCTGTATGTGTTTTCCTACAAAATACTCAAGACATCAAACATGTCACAAACTGGGGGATGCTCACTAGGGTATTGGTCTGATGGCTTACCGCATGCGGCGCGCAATATGCCCATTATGAGAAAGTGACAGGAAAGGCGGAGCGGTTGATAGCAGTAAAGGAGTAGTGGGTGTGAGGTTGACCGATCTTCCCTCATGATGGAAACGTGATTAACACCACTTTTACACAATCCCCACTTCTCCACTACTTAACTTCCTCCACTTCCTATGAGGTCAGGGTGCGCTCAATCATGACTTGTATAAATATGATTTCAACAAAAACAAGTGTTATTTAACACAAGTATCCAGAAAAAACCAAGAACTGACAACTTATGTTCTGCAAGCCAGTTCCACATTCTGATACAAGCCATAAAATAGACATACCTTCATAATTCAACATTCTGATCTCAAACACCTTCTTCGCTTCCCTCCTTAAGATCAACCCTTCTCCTTCACTTTGTGACCGAATTGAATATGGAACGGCCATTTCTTGGTATAGGACAGAGTCTTACAGATTAGTCTCTCGAATCTAAAAGTACTCATGTGAAGTACATTTGTTTAGAGTTTAATTCGTTTCTCATCAACACACCCAAATTTACCAAAAACAGCAGAATCCGTTTTTACCATAAACAACTGGCGACCACAGTAGGAGATTAATCTCTCGGTTGCAAGATCAACTTTCGATTTCATTTCAATTTCCCCAAATTCAAGATGGTGGATCTTAGGTATGGATCAACAACAAATCCTGATATTACTGGTGCTGACAACACCCCTGGCGTCAACATTCCTGCCGGTGACACCAATGTATCGCCTACCAGCGCGATCAACGTATCTCATGGTGTTACATCCTTTACCGCTAATACCAGCGGCGCAAGAAACATTCCCTCCAGCTGACACCTCATATCACCAGAGCCAGAGCCGCTGCCACCCTTCCCAATGTTTCTTCGAGCGTAACACCCCCAATTGTTACCAGAGCTACTGCCACTCCTCCATCAGAACGAGAGGCTGGAGGAGCCAGAGGAAGCCAATACCCTATTACCATTGTTGATTTGATGGAAAGACAAGAAGTTCTTGCCAAGGCTCAGACAGACATGGCTACGACTCAGAAAAGGTACTTACTTTCCTCAAGACACTAACGGAGCGGCTACCGCAAGAGTCATGTCAACCTCCTTATCCTCCTGATGTGCAAAGAATTCTCCTTCTAAGAGGACATTATTCTCCCCAGTTCTCCTTTTATGACGATACTGGGTGTACACCTGGTACAACAACATTGCACCAAACAACATAGCCAATTGGATTTAAGCACTATGATCAAAATGTGACTGAACATAAATGGTTGGAGTTGTGCATTAATGGCATGGTAACTGTCTATCGCGCTTTACTGGAGAACCTGCGCTTCCAGACATTCTCTGAATTTCATGAAGCTGCTAAGCGGTTGGCTACAACAGCACCATCCTTGATGGAAGGAATCAGGCCCGCCAGGAATGAAGATACACGTGAGACTTGAGGAAACAGATGTATCATCAACAAACAATACAACACTCAACCCTCTGTAAGCTTGGTGAGTATAGGAGGAAAGAGAAAAGCTCCAGTTGCAGAACAACAACCCAGACGTGCGGCACCAGCGCAGCAGACAGCTCAACCTCGAAAATCCGTGAGTAAGACTCATGTTCAGCAACAAGAGACAGGAAAGGCTCTCCAAACTTGAGGTAATCGAACTCCTAGAAGCATGGATTCAAGATGATGCTATCAAGCTACCTCCTCTCAGACGTCCATCAACGAAGGGAGAAATGGCAAATACCAAATATTGCCATTACCATAGGTTCGTAAATCACCCAACCAGTGACTGCAACAAACTGAAGCGCATTTCCAAGGAGAAGGTGGATGCATAAGAAATTAAATTAGGCACTGAAGGAGTGCACAGAGATCTCTTCCGGTCAGGAGTTGCATAGTTTCTGGGACTCCGTCCACAAAACCGTACAGACACTGATGGAGCATTTATGCAAGCAACAATAGGCGAGTTTCCGCACGCAGGGAATCAGGGAGGAGATGCTTCACCAAAAATAAAGAAGGGAGAATAAACTCACATACGTGATTTATCAAAGCTCATCAATGTTCATGGTCGTGGCCGACCAAGGTTCGTGCTCGTAGCTTCCGCTCATTCCTTTTAAGATCCATGGCCGTAGCCACCACTCGTCACTTTCAAGATATATGGCCGTAGCCACCACTCGTCACTGCCAAGATTTGTGCCTGTAGACATCACTCGTCCCTGTCAAGGATCGTGATCGTAGCCATCCAAGCTCCAGCCAACCTGTTTTGTACATAGTCATCAACATGGATGCAAGAGGGTGATATCCTCATCATGGTCAACCCATCGACCATACAGGATAGAAACACGTAAACCACACTTGGGGACTGAGGCTCAGTATGAAGTTCCTTCGCCGTCAGTCAAGGACCTCTTCAACATAAGAAAGACAGTCAATCAAGAAGCATGTAATTTACAAGGGAAAATCAAACTGAAGGTTGGTCGAATCCTTAACCATTATTGTTATTTCCCCTATTTCTAATCACCGTTTCCAGCATTGCATGCGTTGATATGTTACAGTAGAAACGGTATTCTTTCCCATGAGGAGAAAACACGACTTTCAGACCAGCACTATTTATGTGTCGTCTTCCCATCTACCATATCGTATCGCCTCAGAAGAATGGGAAGAACTCATTTTTCGAAATCAAGGGTTAATGGCGTCCTCACTAGAGTTCTCTCTAGAAGCCGCTTCAACGTTCTCTCCCGAAACCGCTTCAACGTTCTCTCCGGAAGCCGCTTCATCGTTCTCTCCGGAAGCCGCTTCAACATTCTCTCCCGAAGCCGCTTCAATGTCCTCTTCAGAGGCTGAAGCCGCTTCAACGCCTCAGCAAGCCACACAGACCAACTGCATCATGTCTGCCACATCGCCGACAAAGTCAGAATCGGTGTTTCTAGATTTCCAATTTCCTATGGAAGGGGTGCATGAGCTTCCAAAAGTTTGGATACAATACAGATCTATCAAACACGACTCTGATCAACAAATAACGGATCCAAAAGATTATCGCCTTCATCAATTCGTCAACCACCTTACCAGCAAATACAATGGAAGTATATCTTTCAGGAGAAAATATGCTCAGAATAATTACACATAGGGACTGCCAGCGCGGGATGCCTTCACGTCCCTCAACCAGGTTATTTCAGATATCAACATCATCACTGTCAAAGCCTTACGAGCCGCAGGAATTTCTCAACATGAAGCCGTACACGTGCATCAAAGACCCCAAAAGAAGATCCAGAGATACTTATGGCCGTATCACCCCTGAGCAATTCTAGATGCGACACCCCTCAGCTGCAAGATTGCTATCAAGAGACTCGCCTGATGATCAACAGTAAAATAGAACTATAGTTCCTGTGAATGTTCCGAGATTCTTCAACAAACAAGAAAATTCGCATTGACTGTCGCATGAAGCACAACTGCATACGAAGAATCACGTGAATCATACTTGGGATATTGAAGGCTGGCATAAGATCCCCTCACCGTCGAAAATCTTCCGGGATCATAGAAGATAGATGACCAGATCTCGATAATTTGACGAGGATTTCTTGCCCTCCAAAAGCACGCCACAGAGATATATTCACATATCCGTCCACGCCATCGGATCTAACAGAAGTGTAATTGGGGACTGCTCATCGCATCCCATTCCATACAACAATTCAAGATTCAGAAGATGGTTCAAAGGATGTCTCTTCAAACACGTCGGCAACGGAACGCCTCTTAGCTCGTCTACTTAATCCAATGGCTCTGGAATATTTTGACCATACAAGCATCCACAACATATCATCATCGCTGTCAGAAGGGCAAGAATAAGCCTGTAAGCTAAAGAGCCAGAATAAACACAATTTTATTATGGTCAATGCTCAGGAGTTTAAAAAACATTTTAATTGCGGCTCAGCAGTCCAGGCACCAAATAACTTAAAGTCAAGGACGGATCAACAACGCAGCTACACTCTCTAAGATTAGCCCTGACATGATCATTGTCGAACATATATTTCATCCATCCATCCCATGAGTGCATTGGAGTTTAGTAAATTTTAAAATCCACTGGGGAGGTTAGATACTCATTCTTCTGGAGACAGAGCCATATTACACATTCTGGAGAAGATCGATGACACTATTGGGTGGCTACATGCGCGAAAGAGAAAAGAGCACCTACCTTGAGTTCTCCTGGATCGCCTTGCTGCTGATTATAACTATTGGAGATTGCTTTGTTTACGTTGACGCTCGCTCTACCGCCGCTAACAAAGAAATCCATTGACACCGAGCTAAATGTCCAAGTTTGATCAACTACTCATGGATATTACACTCACAGCTAAAATACGAAGACAAGATGAACTTACCTTGCCGCTGACGATTGGCACGCTTATGATCGAGCCGCTGACAGTGACGAAGAGAAGCTGTAGACAAAAGCACGGAGCCGGACGAGCAACAAAAACAGAAGAGGGTCGATACCCTTTTTTATACGAATGGAGTTTCTAGAGTTTGAACAAAAGAAGGATTCCTTCTTGCTCCATGAACGGGAATAGATGGATGGGTGCACCGCACTCATACCCCATAGCTGAGCTAGCAACATGTTAGTACGAAATCAACTGGCCGCGCGATCCCGTTGCTGAAGGTCGATTCGGATTTCCCTGGTAATATCTACCTGCTTCGTCTTTTCAATTTTATTTTTCGTTTGTCACCTTCTAGTGCTTACCCTCAACAATGTCACTGTTACGTGTTAAGCATGGGACTTAATGTTGATGGTGGTTTTTAGCTTAAGGAGAAAACTGTAAAAGTATGTCTACCTTACCCAGCATCAGAAGTAGTAGACCTTAATATATCTATATTCCGCAGGGAATTCGGAAAATATATCAGAATCTGATGAGTGCCTATGTCTCTCTTCATATTATATTGAAACTCAAGCTCCTAGATGAATTGTTCACTAGTATAGAGCCTAATGAGTATTTAAGCTCCTAGCTGCATTACTCACTAATGCCGGATCCTGCCTATTATTTTTCTATGCTATGTTCCCCAGCTGAACTCTTAATGTTGGCATGACATGACAATTAATGTTCACTCGCAGCGGAGTAACATGAATTTCCCGAAGTTTAAGTATTAAGACTTGCATAAAAACACTCAGGCTACACCACTCTATGATAAAGAGGTTTTCGTGTTAACGCGCTTTTAGTGCATGGTCGACGCGCTTAAATTCCTTAAGAAAATAAGCCTAGATTGTCCATGTCAGTCTTAAAAACAATCACGGCCACACAATTTGGCCGGCCAATTCAAAAGGCTTAGCCTCTTTCTAGCGGAACTAGGAAAATTCCATGATGTCCACCGAGGGGACCATTATTGTCCCAGCCAATCGGAATCCTCTAAACCCGCCAGTCGCAGCCCTAATCGCTAGCCAGAATTTGGCTAGTTGCGCTACGAAATAAAAAATCCAACGAGTTAAGACCGACCATAACGGTCTCAAAGCCATCGTGTCCGCCAACCTTAGCCAGCCTGGTTGGACGGCTTATATCATATTTCGAACAATCAAAGAGGTACAGTTATGGTCACCGGTGGCTCGCCTCCATACCTGGTTGATCGAACTACACATAGCAATCCAAGAGTGCGTCAAACCGTTTGCCCAAAGTAGGGTGATCGCGTGCTTTTTAAACCCTAAATTGAGTCAGCGGCATTACACAACTGCCGCAAATCGATCACAGCCATCCATCTTTTCCATCCTAGTCGGATGACCTTGATCCAATTTCAGGCAGCCAATGAGATGCTGGCAAGCTCGCCGGCAACCCATCTTTATGAGTACTCAACCGACTTGTCCAAATCAGTGACAAACACCCCAAACTTTTTGGCCAAAGGTAGGTTGGCCACATGGCTTTAAACCCTAAAATTTAATCAGCGGCAATGTAAAACTTCCGCAAATCATCTCATCCGTCCAACTTTGCTAGCCTAGTTAGATGGCTTAGATTTAATCTCAAGTGGCCAACAGGGTGACGCCGTGATCACTGGCCACCCCTCTTCCATGAGGAGCGATCGACCAAGCCATGGGATGCGCACGTAGCTCCTACCAACTCCCTGAATAAGGATGGTCTTGCTCCTTTTAAGACATTAAGCTTCGCGACTAACTTAGACGAGCTCTAAAACAACGATGCTTCATGAACATCGATTATTTTGAGATGCTTGTTTAAAAACGATGCTTTATATGCATCGATTACAAACGATGTTTTATAAATATTGATTCCACGAACAATTTTATTATTTAACCTAAAAGCACTATATGCTGCTTTAAGCGGCAAGTCACACGACTTGACCCACTCGGCAGCTTACTGTATGTGTTTTCCTACAAAATACTCGAGACATCAAACATGTCACAAACTGGAGGATGCTCACTAGGGTATTGGTCTGGCGGTTTACAGCGTGCGGCGTTCAACACGCCCATTATGAGAAAGTGACAGGAAAGGCGGTGCGGTTGATAGCAGTAAAGGAGTAGTGGGTGTGAGGTTGACCGATCTTCCCTCATGATGGAAACGTGATTAACACCACTTTTACACAATCTCCACTACTTAACTGCCTCCACTTCCAATGAGGTCAGGGTGCGCTCAATCATGACTTGTATAAATAGGATTTCCACAAAAAAAGTGTTATTTAACACAAGTATCCAGAAAACACTAAGAACTGACAGCTTACGTTCTGCAAGCCAGTTCAATATTCTGATACAAGTCATAAAACAACCACACCTTCATAATTCATCATTCTGATCTCAAACACCTTCTTCGCTTCCCTCCCTAAGATCAACCCTTCTCCTTAACTTTGTGACCGAATTGAATCTGGAACGGCCATTTCTTGGTTTAGGCCAGAGTCTTACAGATTGATCTCTCGAATCCAAAAGTACTCCTATGTAGTACATTTGTTTAAGGTTTGAATTCGTTTCTCATCAACACACCCAAATTTACCAAAAACAGCAGAATCCGTTTTTACCCCAAAACAACTGTGTTCCTAGCTGAACTCTTAATGTTGACATGATATGAAAGTTAATGTTCACTCTCGGCTGAGTAGCATGAATTTCCTGAAGATTTAGGATTAAGATGTGCATGAAAGTACTCAATCAGAGGCACTCAAGCTGCGCTGCTCTCTGAGATAAAATTTTTTTAGTGATTTTGTATCAACGTGCAAAATTCACCAAATTTGATTAATTTTGTGTCAACTCGCAAAATTCAATTTTTCTAACCTAATTTTATCAATTTGCAAAAATTAGGTTTTCGCAGTCTGCATAATATCTTGATCTCTATTGGTCGAGATTAAACCTAGACGAACTAGGAAATTGGTCCATCAGAATCCTACCAATTTCTTAGGTAGGAACAGAAGAATCCTACCAAAAGTTGGAAATTAAAAAATAAGGAAATTACGAAAAATAAAGGCATCAGCAATAGGGGCGCGGCCGCGCCGCTTAGCCGTCCGGTTTGCCCTAGATGGAGCCTCTCATAGCCGACCGGCCATGCCCTATATTGCTGCCTGTCGGCCCCTCTTTCCCACTAGCCAATCAAATCGCTCCAAAGCCGCAGCCTACACTTTTAATTAAAGGTGGAAGTTGGCTGGCCGACACGCTTAATTTCTTAAGAAATTGAATGTGGACTGTCCACGTCTGTCTTAAAACGATCATGGTCGTACGACTTAGCCGGTCGATTTATCAAGCTTAGCCTTCTCCCGGCGTGACCAAACAAGCTTCACGATACTCACCAAGGGCCCCCCCTATTATTTTAGGCAATCAGAACCCTCCTAACCCACAACCAGCATTCTCATTTGCTAGCCAAAGTAGGCTAGCCGAGCGGCCTGAAAAGGGTCTTAATTAGGTCAAGAGTGCCCATGGAAGTCATAAATCAATCACGGCCATCCAACTGGGCCATCCGAATTGATCATCTTAGATCTAATTTAGGTCGACCAATGAGGTGTCGTTATGTTCATTGGCGGCCCATCTTTGGCTATGACCAATCACATCACTTCTAGACTACGCGCTGCGCTCCGAATCATTGGCCAAAGTAGGCTAGTCACGCATCTTACAAAAGTCTTAAATAAATTCAGCGGCAATCAATAACTGCTGCAAATCATCTCAACCATCCAACTTGGCTAGCTGATTTAACCGGTTTAGATCAAATTTGGGCCGACCAATGGGATGTCAAATGGCTACCAACCATCGTTATCCTATAAGGACTGACCACCTCATCTCTAACTTACATGGATAGCTCCTGGCAGCTACTTAAAGATGGCCGACCACGCTTCTTTTAAAATCGCGAATTCCGCGAGTAACTAAAGAAGGCTCTGAATAGTGATGCTTCATGAGCATCGATTATTTGAGTTGCTTGCTTAAAAGCGATGCTTTATGTGCATCGATTACAAACGATATTTTATGAATATCGATTTCACAAATTAACTTAATTATTTGATTTAAAAGCATTGCATGCTATTTTTGCGGCAATTCTCACGACTCGACTTGCCACATATGACTGATTGCCGTCTAGCTTGTGCGTGATTGGTCAAAATAATTAGGTATTGTAAGCAAGACTCACTCAAAAACTACCATGTAGGACTTTTTTCATTCCTCATGTAACTTGCTACATATTTTCTACAAAATACTCGAGACATCATACATGTCACAAACTGGGGGATGTTCATCGGGGTATTGGTCTGGCGGTTTACAACGTGCGATGTGCAACATGACCATTATGAGAAAGTGTCAGGAAAGGCGGACAGTTAATGGCAGTAGAGAAGTAGTGGGAGTAAAACCAACCAGTCTTTCCCTCATAGTAGGGACGTGGTTTTCACCATTCTACACGATCCCCACTTTTCCATCACTCAACTACTTCCACTTCCTATGAGATCAGTATGTGTTCGACTATGACTTGTATAAATAGATTTTCAATCTATTTCAACCGACAAGAGTTCATTAACGCAAGTACTCAGAAAACATCCGGAACTTACAGCTTACACTCTGCAAGCGTGTTTTACATTCTGATACAAGTCATAGACAACTACATCATAGAGAATTCATTATTCTGATCTCAACACCTTCTCTGCTTCCCTCCCTAAGATCAACCCTTCTCCTTCCTTTGTGACCGAAACTGAATCTGGAACGGCCATTTCTTGGTTTAGGACAGAGTTTTACAAATTGATCTCTCGAATCTAAAGTACTCCTATGCAGTACATTTGTTTAGGGTTTGAATTCGTTTCTCATTGACCTACCCAATTTACCATTTTCAGCAGAATCGGTTTTTACCCTACTACAATTATATAAAATGATAAGCTAGGAAACCATGTAATAATAAGAGAAGTTTGCCTTGAATCACAAAGTATAATATGCATGCATGTTTCGGCTGGTTACGAAATCGTGCACAATAGATGGTTCACCATGACCAGGTGAGGTCGTGAACGTTCAAGCAATAATGGTGTTAAAGAACACTTGAGACTAAACAATAATCTTCAAGCCAAATAAGATTTTGTGAGTAAAGATGTCTTAGAAGGGTTTATGATATATTTAGAAAAAGTTCAAGGATGCCTCAATAATTAGTGTACAACAGTACAAAGGGTCCTTAGCAATTAGTGTCCTTTTTGCTTTTGCAAAAACTATACAGAACCATGTCCAAACTGACATGGTATACATACCGGGTATGCATACAGTTGGACAGTTTTTGAAATTTTTCCTTTGTCAAAAGACAAGGTATGCATACCGAGTATGCACGCTCTAGACAGTTTGTGAACTTTTTTCTTTGATAAATTTTCCAAAACTATATGCATACCCTTGGAAGTTCGTGTACTTAACCATGTATAAATAAAGGCTATATAACTATGTTTAACGACACATGGTATGCGTACCCCAAGCAGTTCGTGTGCTTTGTTCTTTCATAGTATTGTTGATGGTGGTTTTTAGTTCAGGGCTAAATTCGTAAAACTCCATATTTGTATGCCTGCTTTATGCAAAGAAGTAGAGCTTCCAAGAAATTGATGAACGTTTATACCTCTCTGCTTACATATGAAGTATGTAATTCAATACTTACAAAATTTATTAGAATAATATTGGTGCATGTAGCAGCAATCCCAAATGTTCTATGAATTTTATTCAAGCTTCTGTCTGCATTATTCACTAATGCAGCGCTTGCTGAGTATTCATCCTATGCTATGTTCCCATCTGAACTCTTAATATTGACATGACATGACAATTAATGTTCACTCTCAGCTAAGTAGTATGAATTTCACGAAGTGCCAGCATTAAGATGTGCATGAAGATAATCAATAAGAGGCATGCAAGCTGCGCTGCTCTCCGAGATAAAAATTAGTGATTTTGTATCAACGTGCAAAATTTACCAAAATTGATTCATTTTGTGTCATCTTACAAAATTCAATTTTTCTGACCTAATTTTATCAATTTACAAAAATTAGGTTTTTGTTCTAAATTGGAGCCTTCACAATATCTCGATCCCTATTGGTCGAGATTAAACCTAGGCAAGCTAGAAAACTGGTCATCATGGAACAAGTAGGAGCAGAATCCTACCAAAAGTTGGAAAATAAGAAATAAAGGGAAACAATGACAAATAAAGGAAGCAGCAGAAGGGACACGGACACGCCACTTGGCCGATCGGTTTTCCCTAGCTGGCGCCTCCCATCACTGACCGCCCATACCCAATATCGCTGCCTGTCGGGCCCCTCTTTCCCACTGTCCAATAAAACCGCTCCAAAGTCGCAAGCCACACTTTTAATTAAAGATAAAAGTTGGCTGGTCGGCGTGCTTAATTTCTTAAGAAAATAGATCTTTGTCGTCCAAGTCAGTCGCAAACTACTCACGACCACATAACTTGGCAAGCTCCATTACCTAACCCTAGCTCTTGCAAGCTCGGAAAACAAGGCAATGTTATGACAACTGTCTTCCCACCTATTATTTCAACCAATCACGTCGCTCCTAGCCTATAGGCAGCGTCCGCAATTGTTAGCCAAAGTAGGATAGTCGAACGGCTTGTTTATACAAGAAATTGAAACAGACTGTCCATGGAAGTCTTAAAACGATCACGGCCGTACGACTTAGCCAGCCGATTCACCAAGCTTGGCCTTCTCCTGGTGCGACCAAACAAGCTTCACGATGATCACCGACGGGCCCTCTGTTATTTCAGCCAATCAGAACCCTCCTAGCCCGCAGGCGGCACTCGCAATTGCTAGCCAAAGTAGGCTAGTCGAGCGGCTCGAAAAGAGTCTTAATTAGGGCAAGATAACCCATGGCAGTCTTAAATCAATCACGACCATCTAACTTGGCCGGCCGAATTGACTTGCTTAGATTCAAGTTTGGGAAACCAATAAGGTGCCGTGATGCTTAACGACAACCCGTCTTTGGCCTTGACCAATCACATCACTTCTAGCCTACCTGCTTCGCTCTGAATCATTGGACAAAGTAGGCTAGTCACGCTGCTTACAAAAGTCTTAAATAAATTCAATGATAATCAACAACTGTCGCAAATCATCTTAACCATCCAACTTGGTTAGCTGATTTAACCGATTTAGATCTAATTTGGGTCGACCAATGAGATGTCATAATGGATACCGGCCATCCTTCTCCTATGAGGACCGACCACCTCATCTCTAATCTACACGGACAACGTCTGGCAGCTGCTCAAAGATGGCCAGTCACGCTCCTTTTAAGACCGTGAATTCCCCGACTAACTGAAACAGGCTCTATACGACGATGCTTCATATGCATCGATTATTTTTAGATGCTTGCTTAAAAGCGATGCTTTACATGCATTGATTACAAAAGATATTTTATAAATATCGATTTCACAAATAATTTGATTATTTAACCTAAAAGCTTCGTATGCTACTTTTTGCGGCAAGTCTCACAACTTGACTTGTACAAATGACTACCCGCCGCCTAGCTTGTGTGTGATTAGTCGAAATAATTAGGTCTTGCAAGCAAGACCCACTCAGCAACTACCATGTAAGACTTGTTTCATTCCTCATGTAACTTGCTACATATTTTCTACAAAAATACTCGAGACATCAAACATGTCACAAGCTGGGGGGATGTTCATCAGGGTATTGGTCTGCCGGTTTGCAACGTGCGGCGTGCAACACGCCAATTATGAGAAAGTGTCAGGAAAGGCGGCGGTAGAGAAGTAGTGGGTGTAAAACCGACCAGTCTTCCCCTCATAGTAGGGACATGGTTTTCACCATTTTTACACGATCCCCACTTCTCCATTACTCAACTACTTTCGCTTCCTATGAGATCAGTGTGTATTCGACTATGACTTGTATAAATAGATTTTCAATCTATTTCAACTGACAATAATTTTTACAATTAATGCAAGTACTCAGAAAACACCTAGAACTTACAGCTTACATTCTGCAAGCAGGTTATGCATTCTGATACAAGTCATAAAACAACTACACCTTACAGCGTTCATCATTATGATCTCAACACCTTCTCTGATTCCCTCCCTAAGATCAACCCTTCTCCTTCATTTTGTGACCGAAGCAAGACTGGAACAACCATTTCTTGGTTTAGGCCAGAATTGTACAGATTGATCTCTCGAATCTAAAGTACTCATGTGCAGTTCATTTTTTTAGGGTTTAAATTTGTTTCTCATGGACACACCCAATTTACTATTTTCAGCAGAATCAATTTTCACCCTACTAAAAATAGGCGACCACAGTGGGAGATTAATCTCTCGGTTGCAAAATCAATTTCTCAATTTTCATTTCAACTTTCTCAATTTCAAAATGGTGGATCTTAGGTTGGGATCCATAAAAAATCCTGATGCTACTGGCGCACAATACTCCTGGCGCCACTCCCATATCCCATGGTGTTACATCTTCTACCACAAACACAATCGGAGTTGGTAACACCTCCTCTGGCGTGACGCCTCCTATCACCAGAGCCAGAGCCGCAGCTACTCTTTCTAACGTTTCTTCGAGTGTGACACCTCCAATCACCACCAAAGCTACTACAACTCCTCCATCAAGTCAGGAGGCTGGAGGAACCCGAGGGAACCAACCTCCTATTACCGTCGTCGATTTAATTGAAAGACATAAAGTCAGAAAGTCCTTGCTAAAGCTCAGACGGACATGGATACAACTCAGAAGAAGGTACCCACTTTTCTCAAGACACTAACAGAGCGGCTACCACCAGACTCATGCCAACCTCAAATGGAGCAGGCAAGGAACACTTTCATGACTCCTGGCACAAGCACTTCAACAGGGAGTGTATTTATAGATGAAGAAGCTCGTGTTGCTTCTGAACGTCCATCAGAAAGGTATCAACAATCTAATTTCATCACACGTGAGGATCTGGAACGACTCCTCCAAATTCGAGGAAAGGAGAACCCTGCCACCATTCATCAACATCAACCTCCTTACCCTCCTGATGTGCAAAGAGTTCCTTTTCCAAGAGGATATTCCTCTCCTCAGTTTTCCCTTTATGACGGTACTGGTAACGCTCGTGAACACATCTCTCGTTTTTTAGAATCGCTAGGAGAACATGAATACAACCACGTCCTCCGCCTGAAATAATTCTCAAAATCACTCACTGGAAGAGCATACACCTGGTACAACAACATTGCACCAAATAGCATAACCAAATGGTGTAAGATGGTTAACGCTTTCTACAAGAAATATTTCTTAGTGTCTGAGCAAATCACTTTATCGGACATGGGAATGATGTTTCATTGAAATAATGAGCATCCAAATGATTATGTCAATAGATTCAGCATCCAGGCACTAGATTGTCATGATCCAAATGTGACTGAACAACAATTGGTAGAGTTATGCATTAATGGCATGGTACCTGTCTATTGCGTTTTGCTAGAGAACCTGCGCTTCAAGACATTCTCTGAACTTCATGAAGCCGCTAAACGCTCGGCTACAACAACACCTGCTTTGCTAGAAAGAACCAGATCCACCAAGACTAAAGAGCCTCATGAGACTTTTGGAAGCATACGTCTCATCAACATGCAATACAACCTTTGACCTTCTGTAAACAGTTTCACTGAAGGAGAAAGAGGAAAACCACTATTTCAGAGATGCAAACTGCGCATGCATCCCCACCACCATCTCTAACTCCAGTACCACAGGCACGACTTCCGTAATGATAAAACCACGTCCAAACTACACCATATCTGGCTCGACGGCAAAAACGTCAACAAGAAAGACGCTTTCAGAATTTCCTCTCCCATGGAAGAAGTAGTTGAATTACTATAGAATATTGCACCATGGGACTGAAGGGAGCTTCATCATATTTGCACAACTCATTAATTAAGTCATTCGCATAAGAGAACTTCCCTACTCCTCAAAGACACGATACGAAGATGATAAAGACAAAAGAATGTGGCTGGGGACTGCTCAACACTACTCATATCGAAGATGCTGAATTTAAAGAGACGCAGGCACGCTATCATTGTCATTCCAAGATGTCCAAAGACGTAAACATACTCAAGAGAGCATACGAATTGTAAAAGCCCAGTGATATGCCTGACCGTCTATGAAGCACAACGTAGACGCGAAGACGGATCCATGATCGACAGCTCAACATTGGATCCAACTCCAACTCTCATCCAAATTATTTCTTCAGAGACCCAACGCGTCAACATCAACCAAATATACAAGGAAACTCTATGGGAGGATCAAGTAGGTAGAAGCATGCATGATGGCTGCATCAAAACATCTCATATCCGGTGGTGAGCTATTTTGGGACTGATGCCTACCTAATGCAGTCATCAATTTCAACCAGAAGGTCCTGACTACCTACATGCGTTCAACTTCTCTGGAGCTTCTTGTTGATTACGTCAAGAGTAAAGACTACACCCATGCTACCTACCACTCAGGCAACGAACCAAAAAAAATGTCTGCCAAGTTGAAAGCTCCGTGGGTACTCGTGGAAAAGGGACTGTCTCCCTCTTTTCAACTCCTTCCATAAGTCAACATCAAGGAAACTACCGGCTCCATCATCAGATTCTACGCACGTGTCTTATCCCCTACCTTGGTGTTTCATGCTACAAGTCGAGTAATTATCTCAGGATATTGTTCTCGCTCGATGAGACTGTCCATATTACCGCTGCTAGCTCTAAGGAATGAGACGAGATATACCACTATGTGAGGATTGTCATGTTCGTGCCTATCGCTGCAACAAAAACAAGTAAGACTACCTGCTTTCGAACATCGTCACTTGGCATATATGAAACAACTTCCTGGAGAGGATGCAAGATCATACATCCGAAGGTTCCACGCACAAGTAAGTCTTGTTGAAAAACCCTCTTTATAACCAGCTATTCTTCATCCCATCAGGACCTGGGGACTTGACCCGTCTATCAATCCAATTGTGACTAGGCGATGTAAATTGAAGGCTGGCCCCTTTTAATATTTTATGTTTACAAACTATTTCAAAGCAAGATCTCGATAAACTCAAAATCTTTGCAAAACAATTACCTACTTATTCAAAAACCAGAAAATCAAACCACAAAACAACAAACTCTTGTCATACCACACGTCACATTCTTGGTGCTTATCCCCTTAATCATCTACTAGCAACAACTACTACCAACGGAAGTATAGTGCAACATCTAAAATTTCTTTATTCTTCCCACTGTGGAGAAAGATACTCAGTGTCAAAATATACTCATGGACAGGGGACTGCCTATATCTTCTAATTCCTTCAGTGGATAAATGTTGTCTGGAGTTCAAAGAATTGTTCCATCGAGCTTCCATGCTGGAATTTATGCTATACTGCCTCCGCTTTAAAGTTTTCTTCCCACCTGATATACATATATACCAAAACCCGAGCCACCAGTTCATCACTAGCCATATGCATCTTACATAGAGTCGAATTCATCTCCCTCATGCATCATTCATGTTCAACAACAACAATACGGACTGCTCCGAAACTGAAGAATACAGCACCACTGAGTTACTGAGTTTTCTGGCAAAACTTTAGAAACTAATTAAGTATCTTAGTCTAAGAATTCAAGTTGGGTACAATTAAGACTAGTGTCGTGCTATCACTACCCTCCCTCACTATCTTTGTCATTGACCACTCGTGTCGATAATAGGAGATACTGCCTCATTTTTCTACTGCTAGCCTAAACTTTCAACTGTTCGCCGCTGATGGTATCGTTTCCACTCCTGGATACTGTTGTCCCTGCTACTAGCCGCATCGATCAATTTTATCCATCTTTATTTCTATACACCAGTCTCACATGCTGCTACAATCTACACCAAGAAAACTATCAATGTCCAGTACCAGCCTTTCCAGATCCACTTGTCTTCGACCTTGCTTCTACAAGATATGACTCAAGATCATCATTTCACAATTGTTGGTGTCATATCTCCTACCCACAACTATATGATGCTGCATGTAACTCCTTGCTTCATGATAAAGCCAGACTACATCGAAATCGAGGTTCTTGGATGCCTCCAAGTAGTATTCCTAGTCTATAGGCGTCCTTTTATCGATGGACACAATACACATCTTGGCTACCATAGACGATATCTCAGCTACACATTTCGTCAGGAAATAACACCCTCCATACTTTGGTCCATGATTTGGAAGAAGAATGCTAAAGAAATAAAGGAAGACAAGTGCATCTCTACGCCAAACTGGCTTCTTAATCCAAGAAGGGAAAAGGGTCTTCCCTTTTACATATACACACATGGGATTCAATATTGCCTAACCAACATCAAAGTCCTAACAAGTTGTGCTACCTGTGATGGACTCTCCTGATATGCTTGTTGCCGCCTCCCTTCTTGCAGAATGATAGCTTCCTCAAAAGTGCTGCTAAAAAAGGCCCAAGCCGACTGCTCTCTTCCTGGTAATATCTATATACTTCGTCCTATTAATTTTATTTTCATCTGTCACCATCTAGTGCTTACCCCGCAACAATGTCAATGTTACGTACTAAGCAGGGGACTTAATGTTGATGGTGGTTTTTAGTTCAAAGCTAAAACCGTAAAACTCCATATTTGTATGCCTGCTTTCTGCAAAGAAGTAGAGCTTCCAAGAAGGTTGATGAGCGTCTATACCTCTCTGCTTACATATGAAGTATGTAATTCAATACTTATGAAATTTATTAGAATAATATTGGTGCATGTAGCAACAATCCCAATTGTTCTATGAATTTTATTCAAGCTTCTGTCTGCATTATTCACTAATGCAGCGCTTGCTGAGTATTCATCTTATGCTATGTTTCCAGCTGAACTCTTAATATTGACATGACATGACAATTAATGTTTACTCTCAGCTGAGTAACATGAATTTCCCGAAGTGCCAGCATTAAGATGTGCATGAAGATACTCAATCAGAGGCGTGCAAGTTGCGCTGCTCTCCGAGATAAAATTAGTGATTTTGTATCAACGTGCAAAATTTACCAAAATTTATTCATTTTGTGTCAGCTAACAAAATTCAATTTTTATGACCTAATTTTATCAATTTACAAAAATTAGGTCTCTGTTCTAAATTGGAGCCTGCACAATATCTCGATCCCTATTGGTCGAGACTAAACCTATGCAAGCTAGGAAACTGGTCCATCATGGAACTAGTAGGAGAAGAATCCTACCAAAAGTTGGGAAATAAGAAATAAAGGGAAACAACGATAAACAGCAGCATAAGGGACGCGGCCAAGCCACTTGGCCGATCGGTTTGCCCTAGCAGGCGCCTCCCATCACCGACCATCCATACCCTATATCGCTGCCTGTTGGCCCCTCTTTCCCACTGGCCAATCAAACCGCTCCAAATCGCAAGCCACACTTTTAATTAAAGATAGAAGTTGGCTGGTCGACGTGCTTAATTTCTTAAGAAAATAAATCTTGGCCGTCCAAGTCAGTCGCAAACTAATCACGACCACATAACTTGGCAAGCTCCATTACCTAACCCTAGCTCTTGCAAGCTCAGCAAATAAGGCGCTGTTATGACAATCGTCTGCCCACCTATTATTTTAACCAATCACGTCGCTCCTAGCCTGCAGGCAGCGTCCGCAATTGCTAGCCAAAGTAGGCTAGTTGAACGGCTTGTTTATATAAGTAATTGAACCCAGACTGTCCGTGGTAGTCTTAAAATGATCACGGCCGTACGATTTAGTCGGCCGATTCAGCAAGCTTGGCCTCCTCCTGGCGCGACCAAACAAGCTTCACGATGATCACCGACGGGACCTCTGTTATTTCAGCCAATAAGAACCCTTCTAATCCGCAGGCGGCGCTCGCAATTTCTAGCCAAAGTAGGCTAGTCGAGCGGCTCGAAAAGAGTCTTAATTAGGGCAAGACCCCCCCATGGCAGTCTTAAATCAATCAAGACCATCCAACTTGGCCGGCCGAATTGACTGGCTTAGATTCAAGTTTGGGCAACCAATGAGGTGCCGTTATGCTCACAGGCGACCCGTCATTGGCCTTGACCAATCACATCACTTCTAGCCTACCTGCTCCACTCTGAATCATTGGCTAAAGTAGTCTAGTCACGCTTCTTACAAAAGTCTTAAATAAATTCAACGATAATCAACAAATGCCGCAAATCATCTAAACCATCCAACTTGGTTAGCTGATTTAACCGATTTAGATCTAATTTGGGTCGATCAATGAGATGTCATAATGGCTACCAGCCATCCTTCTCCTATGAGGACCGACCACCTCATCTCTAATCTACAAGGACAGCTTGTGGCAGCTGCTCAAAGATGGCCGGTCACGCTCCTTTTAAGACCGTGAATTCCGCGACTAACTGAAACAGGCTCTATACGACGATGCTTCATATGCATCAATTATTTTGAAATGCTTGCTTAAAAGCGATGCTATACATGCATCGATTACAAACGATATTTTATAAATATCGATTTTACAAATAATTAGATTATTTAACCAAAAAGCATCGTATACTACTTTTTACGGCAAGTCTCACGACTTGACTTGTCACATATGACTACCCGCCACCTAGCTTGTGCGTGATTGGTCAAAATAATTAGGTCTTGTAAGCAAGACCCACTCAGCAACTACCATGTAGGACTTGTTCCATTTCTCATGTAACTTGCTACATATTTTCTACAAAAATACTCGAGACATCAAACATGTCACAAGCTGGAGGATGTTCATCAGGGTATTGGTCTGGCGGTTTACAGCATGCGGCGTGCAACACGCCCATTATGAGAAAGTGTCGAGAATGGCGGCAGTAGAGAAGTAGTGGGTGTAAAACCGACTAATCTTACCCTCATAGTAGGGACGTGGTTTTCACCATTTTTACACAATCCCCACTTCTTCATTAATCAACTATTTCCGCTTCATATTAGATCAATGTGTGTTCGACTATGACTTGTATAAATAGATTTTCAATCTATTTCAACCGATAACAATTTTTACAATTAACGCAAGTACTCAGAAAACACCTAGAACTTATAGCTTACATTCTGCAAGCAGGCTCTATATTCTGATACAAGTCATAAAACAACTACACCTTACAGCGTTCATCATTCTGATCTCAACACCTTCTCTGCTTCGCTCCCGAAGATCAATCATTCTCCTTTATTTTGTGACCGAAGCAAGACTTGAACGGCCATTTCTTGGTTTAGGCCAGAATTGTACAGATTGATCTCTCGAATCTAAAGTAATCCCGTGCAGTACATTTGTTTAGGGTTTAGATTCGTTTCTCATCGACACACCCAATTTACTATTTTCAGCAGAATCAGTTTTCACCCTACTACAAGTATATGTTCAAAAATATACCCAAAATAGTTCATAAACTATTTTAGTTAGGTAATATTCCAAAGATCAATTTAAACATAAATATTTTGTGAACAATAAATTTCTCTTGCCTAAGATTGTTATAGATCTAAGAACAATCATTACTTGAATCATATTTCGAGATTAAATCAAGACAAGCCAGAACTCGAAATTTTCTTTGCGATTCTACTAAAATCATACTACATAGTCTCATAAGATAAATCGGTAGAAACTTTAAGTAAATAGGATAATTCAGTCTTCACATACATGTGTTAAGCAAATTCTTGCAAATATCTTTATTTGTCAATCAGTCTTCAATCTTCGAGGGTATTCGGTGATATACGATATTCAACTACCATGCTGTAATCCTAGCCCGAGATTTGGCTTAGTAGATTAGAAATTGAGATATAGTTTTGTGCAACTAACATTGAGAACAAGCTTGATATAACAAAACTTATGAGTTCGAACAATAGATGCTCTAACAAAAAGTTCATCAACTCAACCCAAATACCAAATCGGATTAAGCAAAAATCCACTTACATAAACAATGTTATTCATATTTAATAATTTTATGAATTATCTTTCATATTAAAAAAAATTTAAAGCGTCAACTTGAATTAAAAGCTAAATCTTATGGTTTTACTTGAATCAAGTATTTCGCGTCTAATGGTTTGGCGAAGCTATAACAATGATTGACGCAATGAGTAGAGCCGTTGGATCATTGACAGATGAATTAATACTAATGTCATGGCTTAGATTTCTTTGAGACCAATGGTTGGGCGTAACGATGTATTTTTTCAGCGCAATATGGTTGAGCACACAACTTTGTGTTGAACCATCTCCCTGAACCACAACTTTGAAGGGGACATGCAAGACTTAGCTAAGGAGTTTTCGTATTTTCATTTTAGAGATTTTTTTTATTCCCCAAAATAGTAGAATATTCTTTCAATCGATAGTGAAATCTTTAGGCATGTCCTATGTGGGAAGTTTAAGTCTTACAAAGAGAATACAAACCAGTTTGACGATCGAGAAACAAAAGGTCGATCAATATATTATAGGGAAAATTATCGTTTGGTCATTTTTTAGGTAGTCCCAAGACTATTTGGTCCAGCGGGAAAAGGCGTTTCCTGTTTGGTCCATAATTATTTGAAAATATAAAATGGACAAAAATACCCTTCTGTACTTTTTTAGTATTAATTTTAGTAACTTTTTTATTTTCATAATAATTTGAGTTCATGCTCTCTGATGAACTCTGAACTTCCTACTCATTTTCTTGTAGAAGTTCATTCTGTTTGATGAACTATCAGGTGTTTGGTAATGCTTTTTATAGATTGGAGTTCATTCTTAAAATTGAACACACAACAAAAATGCATTATTATGAACAAAAAACAGAGTTCATTCTTTCAAATGAACACTTAATCAAAACCACTAATTCAAGTCTGAAAACAGGTTCATTCTTTCAAATGATCACCCGAACAAAAATTATAGTTCATTCTTTCAAATGAACTCCCAATCTTTGTTCATTAATATGAACAAAAATCAGAGCTCATTTGTCAAAATGAACACCCAACCGAAGTTCACTATTATTAACAAAAATTAGAGTTCATTCGTCAAAAATTAACACCTATCGAAAACAAACTAATTCAAACCTTGAATATAGTTCATTCTTTAAAATGAACACTAAATAATTCAAGATCTAAAAAATAGTTCATTCTTTAACATGAACACACAACAAAAATCCATAAAAAACGGAGTTCATTTTTTCGAATGAACACCTAATAATTCAAGATCTAAAACAGGGTTCATTCTTTAACATGAACACACAACAAAAATCAGAATTCATTCTTTTGAATGAACGCCTAATGAAAAGATCTAAAAATAGAGTTCATTCTTTAAATCTTCATCATCTTCAACAACAACAACAGTAGTAGAGAAGAAGAACACAAAAAATCTTCATCGTTCATCATCATCTTCATCATCAAAAATCAGAAAAAACGGAAGAAGAAGAAGGATTATTTTCACCATCGCCTCATCATCATCGTCGTCTTCATCATCTTCATAAGCAAAAAAGAAGAACAAGAAAAAAAATGAGAAAATAGATCTGAAAAGAGAAGAGAGAGACAATTTTTTTTGAAAATGATTCTCTTCTCTCTTAATAATTGAGTATATATATATGGTCTCAAAATGGTATTTCTGCCATTACCAAAAGACAATTACATCATCCCGCATGGGTATTGTCAACCCTAGGACCAAACAACAATATATATTTTTTAAAAGGACCAAACAGATAGTTGATTAGATCAACAGGACCAACCTAACTCTATTATATTATTTCTAGGACTAAATGGTAGTTTCTACTATAATAAGAAAAAAAAATCAAAATAAGGATAACTAATCATTGAGCCTATTAAGATCGTGCATAACCCCGATCGCGAGATAACTTGAATTAGATACTCATACGAATAGTCGTGTAAATAGATTTGAAAATGAAACTGACATTGGAATTAGGAATCCATCTCAACTTGTCATTACAGGTGTAAGGTATTCTTATAAAAAGAATATCTTAGATGGTATCACTATTAAAGAGAGAATTTCTAGTGTTAATATTGTTGTTGTTTGATTTTGGATCACAAAAGAACAAATATATTATAAAGAAGTATGTATAAGAAGTTTCGAAATAAGGAGGGTACCAAATACTGAAAAAGCGGGGGGATAACAACCACACACAATATTTTATTCGGCAATCTGTATAGACTAACTTCAATATAATTCCAAGAGAATCAACTAGACTGTCAGACTCAATCAAGGAAAGATATCCAAGAGTTATATCTCTTCCTCAAATGAATCAACAGGATGCAATCCATGAACTGACTGGTATGAGAATAACTTGGATGGTATCAAAAACCAATGTCCAAGCGTCAATCAATTTCTATCCAACAACCAAAGGTCGGATTTACCAATTGATTGAACTACGCCCAACCTTTGATATTTCAATTATATAGAAAATATAATGCGGAAAAGAAATAACACAGACACCAGAAGTTTTTTTAACGAGGAAACCGCAAATGCAGAAAAACCCCGGGACCTAGTCCAGTTTTGAGCACCATACTGTATCAAGCCGCTATAGACACTAGCCTACTACAAGTTAACTTCGGACTGGAATGTAGTTGAGCCCTAACCAAGTATCACACCGATTAAGGTACAGTCGCGTTCCTTACGCCTCTGAATCCCAATCGTACTTTACGCACTTGCTTCTCTTAGCTGATGTCACCCACAACTAAGAGTTGCTACAACCCAAATTCGAAGACTTATAAGCAAATCTATCTCCCACAGATAAATCTATTCTAATAGATAAATCTGTCTCCCGCAGAAGTACCTATGAAGTTTTTGTTCCATCTTTTGAAAAATCAAGGTGAACAGGAACCAATTGATAATCCGGTCTTATATTACCGAAGAACAACCTAGAAATATCAATCACCTCACAATAACTTAACTATCTGGTAGTAGAAGAAGTTATCGTGAAATCACAAAGAATGAGACAGAGAGCTTTGTGATTACTTTTTATATCTTACCTATCGGAGATAAATCTCGAGCGAATCTTAGAGAAGATAATACTCAATACGATAGAAAAAGTAAGATCAGAATACGCAACTACAGAGAAAATAGTTGGATCTGGCTTCACGAATCCTAAATGAAGTCTTCAAGTCGTTAACCTATAATGGTTTTGGAAAAACCTAGGTTAAAGGAGAATCGACTCTAGTCGTAACTAGGACACAGGAAATTGTCGGGATTTGTTTTACCAGTTGCTAGAGTTCTCCCTTATATAGTCTTTCAAATCAGGGTTTGTATACAATCAAAGCTAAGATAACTTAGTAACAAACTATTCAATATTCACTGTTAGATGAAAACCTGATTTAAGATTCAAGCTAAGTTTGCTTAAAATCAAAGCAATATCTCTCCACTGTTAGATGGTCCTAGAGCACTGCTCGGTCGAACTTGCAAGCGTTGCTATCTCAAGCTTGTTTGTCAATGTTAGTGATCAAAACTATAAGTCTTGATTTCTAGTCTACTTATAGTAATGTCTCGGACTAGGATAGATTGTGTAATTGAGCATTAGACTTCACGGCGTTCATTAAATGAAGACGAAGAACTACTAAGGCGATCTTGTGGAATTTTATCAACAAAAGTTATGTGGAGACTAAAACTCATCTATCACTTGGAAAGTTTATTTCTACTATATCTCCTATATTGAGACAAAAGTCGTATTACTATAGTTTTCGATTATGCACATTTGAGATTTCGAGCTGAGTTTAACTCGCTTACATATTTCTCGAAATATGTGTTGGTAAGCTTTCTCTTCAACCAAGTTCATCTTATATTCTTGACGAAAGTCAAAAGATGATCATGTGAAAATTGCCGAGTTACATCTTACATGGTTTGTGTGATACAATCATTTGGTATAGACTTGGAATGTTTCGTTATGATTATTTCAATAACTTGAAAATTGCTTTGATGCTAATATTGTGTGAAAACGGCTATTGTCATCCTCTAAGAAAGTTTCAATGATTGAAATAAGAGTTTAGAACACTTAACCAACAATGGATTATAAACATGTTGTGCACTCTTGCATATGTGTGATCCATGTCCGGGAACCATAGTATGCATACCATTATGCGTACCTGTTGGTTTGAGAATTCCGGGAACCTAAGTGTGCGTATCAGTACGCATACTGGTGTAGGTTTATGTCCGGAATTTTTTACTGGGTTTGGAGGTATGCGTACCTGTTCGCATACTATAGAAAACCAAACTTGGTCCGGCTATTTCAAGTATGTGTACCCGTTTTCATACTTGAATGGTTAAAGTTCTAAAATCGATTTTGTTATGAACAAATACATTTATATAATAAGGAATGCATTCTTTACAAACCGTGGCTATATTGTTCATAAATTGATTCGAGTGAATCAAAACGATTTTGCTTCAATTGTGTTCTTGTATACTTCTATGAGAATATAGCAATTGAAAAACTCTTTAACTAGTTTCATTTGAGTCATTTGAACTAGTTATGGTTAAGATGAATAAGGTTGATATGAGAGCGTTCATATAGCTAACCTCGGTTAACTACTATTGAGCCAACATGGTGTACACGTTTAGGTATGGTTACATAAACCTAAATGAGGGTACATTTCATTTGTGTATAATAAGTTATGTTCGATCTAACGGTTGAAAGATATTAGCTTGAATCTAATAAGGATTTCATCTAACGGTGAATATTGAATGCTTTGTTACCAAGGTAACTTTGATTGCAAACCCTGATTTGAAAACTATATAAAGGAGAACTCTAGTAACTGGGAAACCTAATCCCCACACCTCCTGTATGTTACTAATTGCATAAGCTAGAGTCGATTCTCCTTTAACCTTAGGTTTTTCACGAAACCCTGTAGGTTAACGACTTAAAGACTTCATTGGGATTGTGAAGCCAGACCCAACTATTTTCTCTGTAGTTGCGTGTTATGATCTTACTTTTACTATCGTGATTGAGTACTATATTTGTTAAGATTTTCTTGACATTTATCTCCGATAGGTAAGATTGAAAAGTAGTCACAAACATCTTCATCTCATCGTTTGTGATTCCATAATATCTTGTTTCGTTAATCGATTAAGATTATTGTGAGGTGATTGATATTTCTAGGCTGTTCTTCGGGAATATAAGTTCGGTATATCAATTGGTTCATGTTCACCTTGATTTCTCAAAAGACGAAACAAAACTCTCGTAGGTATTTCTGTGGGAGACAGATTTATCTATTTCAATAGACTTTTCTGTATGAGACAGATTTGTTTATCAGGTCTTCGACTTTGGGTCGTAGCAACTCTTGGTTGTGGGTGAGATCAGCTAAGGGAATCAAGTGCGTAGTATCCTGCTGGGATCATAGGCGTAAGGAGCACGACTATACCTTGAATCAGTGTGAGATTGATTAGGGTTGAACTACATTCCAGTATGAAGTTCATTAGTAGTAGGCTAGTGTCTGTAGCGGCTTAATACAGTATGGTGTTCAAAACAGGACTAGGTCCCGGGGTTTTCTGCATTTGTGGTTTCCTCGTTAACAAAAATTCTGGTGTATGTGTTATTTCTTTTCCGCATTATATTTTGTTATATAATTGAAATATCACAGGTTGTGCGTTGAATCGATCAATTGGGAAATCCAACCTTTGGTTGTTGATTGAAATTGATTGATACTTGAACATTGGTTTTTGGTACCGTTCAAGTTATTTTTCTTATATTCAATCGGGCTCGCAAATTCCTAGTTGATGATTGCGGATTGAATTGAGAGATAGAGATATAAAACTCTTTGATATACTTTTCTTTATATTGAGTTTGACTATCTAGTTGATTCTCTTGAAAGTATATTGGAGTTTGTTTATTCAGATTGCCAAACGAAATATTGGGTGTGGTTGTTAGACCCCCGCTTTTTCAAACCGTACCTAAACGTGTATATTGAGTTGGCTCAACAATAGTTAACCGAAGTTAACACTTTTTTCTTAACCAAATTCATCTAACACTTCTAGATCAAATATGATGATCAATCAATCATGAAAGATAATCAAATGAATCTAACTATGTTACTCATAGAGTTATTCAATTGTTCACTATCTCATAGAAATATATATGAACCAATTGAAGCAAAATCGGTTTGATTCGTAATTGTACAAACTACGTATACAAGAATCAATTCATGAACATTAATCCACGGTTTGCAAAAATTGCATTCCTTAGTTTATAAATGTATTTGTTCATGAGTATGAAAACATACTAAACCGATTTTAGAACTTTAACCACTAAGTTTGCAAACTGGTACGTAAACTAGAGTTCCGGACTTTGGTCTTGTCCAGCCGTTTGCAAACGGGTACGCAAACAGACGTCCCGAACCTAACTCAGGTAGAACCGTTCGCATACTGGTATGCAAAATTGGTTCCCGAACTTTAACAGTTAAAACCGTTTGCATATTGTTATGCAAACAAGGTTTCCGGACCTGAATCATACCAAAAAAGTTTGCATGCTGGTGTGCATACTTTGTTGTATCCAGACAAAGATTAATTGTTCTAAACTCTCATTTCAATCATTGAAACATCCTTTGAAGTCAACAATGGCTATCTCACATATACCATTAGCTTTTAAGTAATTTTCAAGTGATCGAATGATCAATACGAAACTTTCTGAGTCGACATCAAATGATTTCTCACACAAATCATGTAAGATGTTTCAAGGCGATTTTCACATGATCATCTTTTCACTTATTATTTAGTTTCCAACAAATAAATTGTTTCCAACTAAACTCGTCAAGAATAATGATGAACGTAGCTAAAGAAAAAAGCTCCCAACACATATTTCGAGAAATAGATAAGCGTGATAAACTCGTCTCGAAATATCAAATATGTATAATATAAAAGTATATATAGCTATACGACTTAGTCTCATTAGGAGATAGAATATAATAGACTTCTGAGTGATAGATAAGTTTTAGTCTCCACATACCTTTTGTTGATGAAGTTCCTACAATCTCTCCTCAGTAGATCTTCATCTTCAATCGATGAACGTCGTGAAGTCTACATTCTATCCTAATCTGAGACATAGCTATAAGTAGACTAGAAATCAAGACTTATAGTTTTGATCAACTAAACTTGACAAACGACCTTGAGATAGCAACGCTTGCGAGTTCGATCGAGCAATGCTCTAACAATCTCCCCCTTTGTCAATTCTAGTGACAAAACTATCAATACATATGGATTACAAAATAAATAAATTTTTGTAGCTTCTCATCCAACATGCTTGATTTCCTTGGTTCTTCAACATTCCTTGAATTCTTCGTCACTTCAAGTACTCCAACAATTCTAAACGTGTTCAACTCAGCATCATTGTTGTTAAAGGTTCGTAGCCATAACAATAAGGAAACATTTGTTCTCAATTATTGTTATACAGTGTCATAGTATTATTACACAGCATCAAAGTCCAATTGCATCACAACTTTGACAGTAATACTATGGTGATATGTATCACTCCCCCTTAGTCAATACTTCATCACACAATGAAAACCACTCCCCCTTACATAATGATCTGTAAACCATATGTATGTAGTGTGAACTACAAAATAATTCTCCCCCTTTTTTCAATATAAATTGGAAAAGGTACAAAAACTAACGGGATCATAATGAAATTCTCAAAGAGATAATTCATGACTAAATAGAACATATCAACTTGGTTTTGATGATTTCACATAGTCGAAACTTAGTGTATTCATCAAGGAGTTTATAAAGATACAAGATAACTCCTACAATATTCCACAGCCGCACTCCCCACTAAGATTTGGCAATTAAGCACAAGTTCAATTAAGAACTCTCCCCCATAAAATGTCATTCCCGAAAGAACAACAAGAGCGACCTTACTTTTACGAGAAAATAAGGATTTCTTTGGACATTAACAAATTACATGAAACATGTATTTGTATCCAGAAAACTCGAATAAATTAACCACAAGAAGCTTTAATGATTAATTTAATCGAAAATGCTCAACATAAGAAAACTTACGGATCCATACAGTACTTTCACATAGAAGTGGATCAGGGAAAGATCAATACTTCGGAATATTCAAAATTTCATTCTATCTTTTATCAATATTTGCATAAAGACATAATAGACTTAACTTTTGAGAATATATGAGATCATCATAGTTCACGGATGTAAACACACATATCCCATAACATATTTTTGCAATATATAAAACCAATAAAGATTAATACTACAAAATCATCTTCCAAATAACTTAGAATTTAAATAAATAAATCTAAAAATGTTGCAAGATGAAAATCGTTGGCAATAGCTATGTGTAATCACAATATTTGCTATTCCAAACCCTATTTATCCTTCTTAAAACATAATAATAAATTCTCATAAGAAGTTCCTAGATAACAAAACGAAGAGACAAACTTGTAGGAAACAAAATCGTAAAGAACATACAAGATGATTTTCCCTTAGAAGGTAGAATCAATCTTTTTCGCACGGATTTACACAAAGAATGGCTACCAAAAGCGTATAAAAATATTTTCTTAAAGAAGAAAATACAAAGTCATTACCAACCATGCACCGTAGTTCACATAAGAGGATTGTGAACATTTAAGAATCCCAGATTAATGCGTACTACTGCCCATTCTTGAACTTTCTTCGTTGTGATTAACCAACAACATTCTTAAAAAGCTACAAATGAGCTTAGAAGAGAAGTACTCCAAGAATCCAAGTTCCCAAGTCCAAGAGAAGTGGTACAAGTGCGATGAAACGGAGCAAAACACTCAAAAACAAGAGGAAGAGAGTGCAAAAAAAATGAGGTCATTTCGAGTTCGGACGAAGAAGTTACGACCAAAACAAGTTGTCCAATATTGACGTCTACAGGCCAGTTCGCAAATGGTGTTCGAAAATGGATGTAAAGCTGTTTGCAAACGGTTTTCGCGAACTGAAATCCCTGGATTTTAATTTTAAATGATGGTATGCATACCTGGTATGTGTACCATGAAGACCCCACCATCCCGAACTACTATTCAAACCTAAACATTTAAGAACCTTATACAAAAATCAAGTTAGGTAGACATGAACGATACAAAAGGTACATGGTGTCAGGATATTTAACGAATCACTGACAACCGTGGAATAATAGGATCTTGAGATATTATGGTGAATAATAAGTAAACCAAGCACAATCAACAATAATAATACGAGAAAGATAAATCAACTCACAAGACACAAGATTTATATTGGTTCGACCAATACATACTACGTGTATATATTGTCTACGTCCACTTTGAGCCGCACCAACTCAAATCCACTATGAAGGAAATGATTACAACGTTGTGTGAATCCCAGCAAACCCTTGGTTACACCGCAAAAATTACCCGAGACGATAACCTCGTCTCTTGTTCCTCACCAATATGCTTTCACAACGAAACCCTAGCTTTTTACCCTAAAAGCTATGCAAGAAAGAACTCTCTTTTCTCTCTAAAATTGTATTCACTCACAATTTTATTCACACTAATTCTACAAGGCCTAATTACCTATTTATATAGGTTACAAACTTGGCCACCAAGAACTCTAACCGGTTTAGGAAACCCCTTTCCTAAAATAATCACGGCTAACTTAGGAAATAATTAATTAGTCTTCAATAACTAACAATCTCCCACTTTGAAGACTCATTGATTGTCTCTGATTCTTCAACTTTGGATTGACGGTGCTAAAACATCTTCCTTGTTAGTGCGGCTCCCCTCCCAGATCCTCATTCTGAGAGACCAACTAAAGCATTGCAGAGCTTTAGCTTGTCTGATGTAACTCCCTTGGTAAACATGTCCACCGGATTCTTCGAACCAAGAATCTTCTCGAGCTTCAACTCTCCTTCTTCTAAGAGATCCCGAATGAAATGATAACGGATATCTATATGCTTCATCCTAGCATGATAGGCTGAGTTTTTGGCTAGATGTATAGCACTTAGACTGTCACTATACAGAACACTATCCTTTTGTTCCTTTCCCAACTCAGCTAATAATCCTTGTAACCAAATCATCTCCTTGCTCGTTTCTGTCACCGCTACGTACTCCACTTCTGTAGTTGATGATGTCACCAACTTCTGTAATCGTGAGTTCCAACTCACTGCAGCTGACCCCATAGTATAAACATAACCAGTCGTACTTCTCCTTTTATCTACATCACCTGCGAAGTTTGCATCCTCATAACCCTTCAAGATAGAACCACCTCTTCCATAACACAATGGTACGTTTGTGTTACCTCTCAAATACCTGAGAATCCACTTTACAGCTTCCCAATGTTGTTTCCCTGGGTTGCTTGCATATCTACTCACTACTCATACTGCATGTGCAATATCCGGTCTTGTGCACACCATAGCATACATTAGACTCCCAATGGCTGAAGAATATGGTACGTTAGCCATATAATCCTTTCTTCATCTGTCTTCGCACACTGCATACTTGAAAGACGAATTTGACTTCCAAGTGGAGAACTAACTGTATTAGCATTCTCCATATTGAACCTTTTTAACACTCTTTCAATATATTCATCCTGACTAAGCATAAGAGTTCCCTTAGCTTTGTCCCTTATGATTCTCATACCAAGAATTTGTTTTGCTTTACAAAGATCTTTCATAGCAAACTCACTTGCTAATTATTTCTTCAAATTCTCAACTTGTTGTAGAGATGTTCCGGCAACCAACATATCATCCACATACAGTAATAATATGATGTAGACAAAACCACGCCTTTTGAAGTAACAACAATGATCTGCATTACACCATGAGTAACCACTTCTATGCATGAAATTATCAAACTTCTTGTGCCACTGTCTCGGGGCTTGTTTTAAACCATACAAACTCTTCTTTAGCTTGCATACCATCTCTTCCTTGCCTTTAACAATGAATCCTTCCGGCTGCTTCATGTAAATTTATTCATCAAGGTCACCATGAAGAAAAGTTGTCTTTACATCCAACTGTTCAAGGTAGAGATCTTCAGAAGCCACTAGGCTTAACACTACTCGAATAGTAGTCATCTTCACAACTGGAGAAAATATCTCGTTATAGTCAATACCCGGTTTCTGCTGGAAACCTTTTACAACCAACCTCGCCTTGTAGCGAATTTCTTCATTTGCTTCATATTTCATCCGATAAATCCACTTGTTATGCAACGCCTTCTTACCTCTAGGTAATTTTTCTAACACCCATGTGTCATTCTCCTCAAGTGAATTCATCTCATCTTCCATACAAAGTTTTTACTTGCTTGAATCATCAACCGCTAGTGCTTCTTTAATATCTTCAGGTTCACCTCCATCCGTAAGTAATAGATAATTCAAAGTATACCTTGGATTTGGTTTTGGAGTTCTTGATGATCTTCGTACTTCTTGTGGAACTGTAGGAGTAACTCCCACTGCATCATAAGTCCCTTCTCATTGTACTTCTCCGCCATCAGCAACATCGCGATCTTATTGTGCCACACCTTTTCCAGAAACATCATCAATATCGATATACAACTCCTTATCGACGTTGCTTGACCTGACATCTTCAACTTGTTTTGTATTCTTGTCCTTGTACAGCTCATTCTCATTAAAAGTAACATCTCTACTTCTAATAACTTTGTGACCCTGATAGTACCAAAGTTTATACCCAAAAGCGTCATTTTTGTAACCAAGAAATATACACTTCTTTGCTTGAGAACCTATCTTAGTCCTCTCATCGGGACTAAGATGAACATAACCAACACAATAAAAAACCTTTCAAATAAGAAAGATTTACCTTTTTGCCGGTACAAACCTCCTCCGATATCTTCATATCTAATGGACTACCAGGTGTCCTATTAATTAGATAAGCATACGGCCCAGAAGGTCTCGGGAAAGTCATACTGCAACCTCATGCACCTTCCATGTGCATTCAACGTCCAATTCATACGTTCTGCTACTCCATTCTCCTGTGGCGTCCTTAGAACCGTCCTCTCCAAACGAATTCCATTCGTAGCACATAACTGTAAGAATTCTGTTTTGTCATACTCACCACCGTTGTCTGACCTTAAACACTTCAACTTCAGAACAGTTTCTGTTTCAACCAAAGCTTTCCACTTCTTAAACACTTCAAACACCTCGAACTTATTCTTCATGAAGTAAAGCCACACCTTCCTTGAGTGATCATCAATAAAGGTGACATAATAATGGAACCTGCTGTGAGATGCAACATCAATTGGTCCCCATACATCGGTATGAACCAAATAAAGTTTCAGACTTCTCAAGTCTCTTCCTCCTCTGCTTAAACTAACCCGTTTTTGCTTTCCAAGAACACAGTCTTCACAAAAACTCATATCAACATACTTCACCTTTGGTAGATAGCCTCCAGAACACAAAATCTCCATGTTCTTCTCACTCATGTACCCCAATCTTCTATGCCATAAGTTAGTGTCTTCATCACTACTAGCCACTGCTAAAGTAGTTCCATCTGAAGTCCGACATACAGTATCGACTCTAACTCCACGAGCTAATACCGTAGCTCATTTCTTCACTTTCCAATTGTGTTTTGAAAGCACAACTTCACAATCATCATCACAAACTTGATCCACAGACACTAAGTTTTTCTTTAAATTTGGAATGTGTCGTACATCCTTCAATTTCCATGTCGAACCGTTTACTTTCAAGATCACATCACCCAAACCGAAGATGTCGCATGCTTCGCCGTCACCCAAGAATACTTGGCCATAGTATCCTTCTTTATAAGAGATCATAATACTCTTATCACCCGTTGCATGGAAAGAAGCTCCTGAGTCTATAATCCAATACTCATCTTGCTTGTCCTTAGAGAGTAGTAGAAAAACTTCCGTAATCACCTTCTTGTTATCTACAAGGACCTTCACCGGTTCTGAAGCTGCAACTACGTTGACCTCTTTTTGATTACCTTTGTTTCCACCATTATTAGCACCTTTATTTTCCGTACAATCGCGCTTTTAGTGTCCTACTTTCTTACACGCCCAACACTCAACAACACCTCTAGGATGGGATTGAGATCTCCCCCTATACTTCCCTCTAGACTTACATCTGGATTTGTTGTTGTTGTTCCTATTTGAACTACTGCCTATATCTTCTTCCTGCATACTTAAGGCCGAGCTTGAAGTACTAGAACCGTAACCTTGTTCTATTCTTCTCTCATCTTCAGCAATTAACCTTTATTGCACATCATCAAGCTTCAACTTCTCGCTCCCTACGGAATTGCTAATGGTTGTCCTTGCAGTCTCCCAACTCTTTGGTAATGACGATAACAACCGTAAAGCTTGAACTTCATCGTCAAAAGTAATACTAACTTTTGAAAGATGGGAAATAATCGATTTAAACTTCCTAAGATGTGCTGAAATCGCTTCACCTTCTTGTATCTTTAGATTGGATAGTTGTTCACACAACATAATCTTCCCCGAGGCTGATGACTTTTGATACAACTTTTCAAGTTTATCCATAAGATCCTTCGCACTAGTAACCTCTTGTATGTTATTGTAGACTTCCTCCGTTAGACATCTACGGATCACTGCTACACACTTCCATTCAAGAACTGACCATTTATCGTCTTTGAGTGCTCCCTTTTTCGCAACTCCTCCTAATGGAACAGCAAGGTCTTTCTCGTATAGGTAGTCTTCCATCTGAGACTTCCAAAACGCAAAGTTTTTCCCATTGAAAACTTTAACCCTAGCTACCGTACTTTCGTTATTATCACCCATAACTCCCACTCCAATCGTACTAGGAGCAAACCTATGCTATGAGCAACCTGGAGCTTAACCTAAAGCTTTGATACTAGTTGTCAGGATATTTAATGAATCACTGACAACCGCGGAATAACATGATCTTGAGATATTATGGTGAATAATAAGTAAACCAAGCACAATCAACAATAATAATACGAGAAAGATAAATCAACTCACAAGACACGAGATTTATAGTGGTTCGACCAATACATACAATGTGTACATATTGTCTACGTCCACTTTGAGCCGCACCAACTCAAATCCACTATGAAGAAAACGATTACAACGTTGTGTGAATCCCAGAAAACCCTTGGTTACACCGTAACAATTACCCGAGACGATAACCTTGTCTCTTGTTCCTCACCAATATGTTTTCACAACGAAACCCTAGCTTTTTACCCTAAAAGTTATACAAGAAAGAACTCTCTTTTCTCTCTAAAATTGTATTCACTCACAATTTTCTTCACACTAATTCTACAATGCCTAATTACCTATTTATATAGGTTACAAACTTGGTCACCGAGAACTCTAACCGGTTTAGGAAACCCCTTTCCTAAAATAATCACGGCTAACTTAGGAAATAATTAATTAGTCTTCAATAACTAACACATGGATCATTATAAGTACTTTAAGCAAATAATAATAACATAAATCTTGCTCAATTTTATAGACATACCTTTTAGAAGAATCCAATCTTGAATCCTACGGCTTTACCAAAAAATTCAATATCATACCTAACACAATATGTGCTCCCCAATTCTCGTGCTTCCCTCACCGTATACATAACATGGCATTCCTTGGTGAGGATGCACTTACAACACAATCAAGTTGTGTTGAGGTGAACAATGTCTTGCTCGCCACAAGTGACTGAAACAGACTTTTCCGCAACTATGGATTTTTCACCATCTATAGTTTTTGGCTTATTCAGAAACAACCGGAACCTTCTTACCTTTACTCTCTTCAAGAATTATCGCAAGAGAATTGGATTGACTATTCTTTTGCAAGTTAAACTTTCTCCAATTGGGAGCATCGGATCTTGTCTTCGCCTTTACAAAGTCATCCTTTTGATAATAATTACGATTGTGAAAAGGCTTCTTATGACGTTTATAAGCAAATCTAGGTTTATCACAGCACTGATTCCTTTGCTTAAAGGTTGGACGTTCACAACCCGTAATGTCAAGGGTATTAGCCTTAACATATGATCAAGGTTTAATCACTTCTTTTGACACCCAAACGAGAATATCATGAAGTTTTTCATTCCTTAAACGAAAATGACATCTCATTTCCAGGTGACCTTTGTTTCCGCAATAATGACAAATATAAGGAACATTCTTACCCAAATTCATGTGTGCTGGTTTTGGAGGTTGATATACTTTGCTCTTTCGAACCTTAACTGTCGGTGAAGGTATTGTTAGAGCACTGCTAGTTCGAACTTGCAAGCGTTGCTATCTCAAGCTTGTTTGTCAAGTTTAGTTGTCAAAACTATAAGTCTTGATTTCTAGTCTACTTATAGCTATTTCTCGAATTAGGATAAAATGTGTAGTTGAGCTTTAGACTTCACGGCGTTCATCAATTGAAGACGGAGAACTACTAAGGGGAGCTTGTGGAATTTCATCAACAAAAGGTATATGGAGGCTTGAACTCATCTATCACTCAGAAGTCTATTCTATTCTATCTCCTATTGAGACAAAAGTCGTATAACTATATAAACTTTAATTTATACACATTTGATATTTCAAGCTGAGTTTAACTCGCTTATATCTTTCTCGAAATATGTGTTGGAAAGCTTTTTGCTTTAACTACGTTCATCATTATTCTTGACGAAAGTCAAAAGATGATCATGTGAAAATCACCTGGTAACATCTTACATGATTTGTATGAGACAGTCATTTGTGTAGGCTCGGAATGTTACGTATTGATCATTCGATCACTTGAAAATTGCTTATAAGCTAATAGTTTGTGTGAGACAGCTATTGTCGTCTTCTAAGAATGTTTCAATGATTGAAATGGGAGTTAAGAGCTAAAACCCATGTATGGATACATTACGGTTTGTAAACTTAGTGTACGAACTGTTTTGACGGAATTCAGGACTGGAAGTTTGCATACCCGTTTGCAAACTTATTAGGCTGTTTAAGTCAGGGTACTTAAGTTTTCATACCCGTTCGCAAACTGATTTAGCTGTTGAAGTTCGGGAACCATGTTTGCGTACCGGTTCGCAAACGATTTCAACTGAGTTCGATCCGGAGCTAAAGTTTGCATACCCGTTTGCAAACTGTTGGCTTGTGACCAATGTCCGTAACTTAAGTTCGCGTACCCATTTGCAAACTTATGTGATTCAAGTTCTTAAATCGGTTAAATATGATTTCATACTCATGAACAAATACATTTATAAATTAAGGAATGCAATCTTTGCAAACCGTGGATAAATTGTTCATGAACTGATTCTTTTGAATCAATCCGATTTTGCTTCAATTGTGTTCATATGGCTAACTTCGGTTAACTGTTATTGAGCCAACTCAATATACACGTTTAGGTACGGTTACCTATATCTAAATGAAGGTATATTTCATTTGTGTGTAACAAGATAAAGACCATCTAACGGTTGAAAGATATTAGCTTGAATCTTAAATCAGGTTTCATCTAACGGTGAATATTGATTGCTTTGTTCCAAAGTTATCAAACCCTGATTTGATGACTATATAAGGGAGACTCTATCAACTGGGAAACCTAATCCCCACACCTCATGTGTGATACTAGTTGCGACTAGAGTCAATTCTCCTTTAACCAAGGTTTTTCCTAAAACCATTACAGGTTAATGACTTAAAGACTTCATTGGAATTCTGAAGCCAGACCCAACTATTTTCTCTATAATTGCGTGTTCTGATCTTACTTTGTTCTATCGTATTGAGTACTATCTTCTCTAAGATTTGCTCGAGATTTATCTCCGATAGGTAAGATATAAAAAGTAATCACAAAGCTCTTCGTCTCATTCTTTGTGATTCCACAATAACTTGTTCTATTACCAAATAGTTAAGTTATTGTAAGGTGATTGATATTACTAGGCCGTTCTTCGGGAATATAAGAACGGTTTATCAATTGGTTCTTGTTCACCTTGATTTATCAAAAGACGGAACAAAAACTCGTAGGTATTTCTGTGGGAGACAGATTTATCTATTCAATAGACTTTTCTGTGTGAGACAGATTTGTTTATCAAGTTTTCGACTTTCGGTCGTAGCAACTCTTAGTTGTGGTTGAGATCAGCTAAGGGAATCAAGTGCGTAAAGTCCTGCTGGAATTCAGTGGCGTAAGGAAGGTGAAAAAGTGGGGGTCTAACAACCACACCCAATATTTTGTTTCGGAAATCTGTATCGACTAACTCCAATATACTTCCAAGAGAATAAACTAGATAGTCAGACTCAATCAAGGAAAATACATCCAAGAGTTATATCTGTGTTTCTCAATGTAATCGGCAAATCAAACAGATGGAAATCCGCGAGCCTGATTATTATGAGAAACAACTTGTACGGTACCAAAGACCAATGTTCAAGTGCCAATCAATTAATATCAGCAACAAAAGGTTGGATTATATAATTGATTGAACTACGCACAACCTCTAATATTTTAATTATATAAAAATATAATGCGGAAAAGAAATAACACAGATACCAGAAATTTAGTTAACGAGGAAACCACAAATGCAGAAAAACCCCGAACTTAGTTCAGATTTGAACACCATACTGTATTAATCCGCTACAGACTCTAGCCTACTACAAGTTAACTTCGGACTCGAATGTAGTTGATCCCTAACCAATCTTATACTGATTAAGGTACAGTCACGTTCCTTACGCCTCTGAATCCCAGCAGGACTCTACGCACTTGATTCCCTTAGCTGATCTCACCCACAACTAAGAGTTGCTACGACCCAAAGTCGAAGACTTGATAAACAAATCTGTCTCACACAGAAAAGTCTATTGAATAGATAAATTTGTCTCCCATAAAACTACCTACGAGTTTTTGTTCCGTCTTTTGATAAATCAAGGTGAACATGAACCAATTGATATACCGGATTTATATTCCCGAAGAACAACCTAGAAATATCAATCACCTCACAATAATCTTAATCGTATGGCAGCGAAACAAGATATTGTGGAATCACAAACGATGAGACGAAGATGTATGTGACTACTTTTTATCCTACCTATCGGAGATTGAATCTCGAGCAAGTCTTAGAGAAGATAGTACTCAATACGATAGAAAGAAGTAAGATCAGAACACACAACTACAGAGAAAATAGTTGGGTCTTGCTTCAGAATTCCATTGAAGTCTTTAAGTCGTTAACCTGTAATGGTTTTAGGAAAAACCTTGGTTAAAGGAGAATTGACTCTAGTCGCAACTAGTATCATACAAGAGGTGTGTGGATTAGGTTTCCCAGTTGCTAGATTTCTCCCTTATACAGTCTTCAAATAAGGGTTCGCAATCAATGCTACCTTGGTAACAAAGCATTCAATATTCACCGTTAGATGAAAACCTAATTAGATTCAAGATAATATCTTTCAACCGTTAGATCGAACTTAGCTTGTTACACACAAATGAAATATAACTTCATTTAGATATGGGTAACCGTACCTAAACGTGTACCCTTCGTTGGCTCAACAATAGTTAACCGAAGTTAGCCATATGAACACTTTCATATCAACCTTGTTCATCTTAATCACAACTAGTTCAAATGACTCAAATGAAACTAGTTCTAGAGTTGTTCAATTGTGTATATTCTCATAGAAGTATACAAGACACAATTGAAGCAAAATCGATTTTGATTCACTCGAATCAATTCATGAACATTACAGCCACGGTTTGCAAAAGATTGCATTCCTTATTATATAAATGTATTTGTTCATGAACAAACTGATTTTAGAACTTAACCCACTCAAGTATGCAAACGGGTACGCATACCTAAGTAGCCGGACTTGGTTTGGGTTCGCCAGTATGCGAACGGGTACGCATATTGTCGTACACCACCAAACTCAGTTGAATTCCCGGAATTGAACTGTTAATCCGGTACGCATACGGGTATGCATACTAAGTTCCCGGACTTCAACTATCAAACTATTACGCATACGGGTATGCATCATATGGTTCCCGGACTTAGAATAACTTGCAACAGTTAGCATACAAGTACGCCTACTGTGCTATATCCAATCAATGGTTCATCGTTCTAAACTCCATTTTAATCATTGAAACATTCTTGGAAGACAGGAATAATTGTCTCACACAAACTATTAGCTTCTAAGCAATTTTCAAGTGATCAATGGATCAATACGAAACATTCCGAGTCTACATCAAATGACTGTCTCACAAAAATTATGTAAGATGTTACCAGGCAATTTTCACATGATCATCTTTTGACTTTCATCAAGAATAAAAGATGAACTTGGTTAAAGCGAAAGCTTACCAATACATATTTCGATAAATATGTAAGCGAGTTAAACTCATCTTGAAATATCAAATGTGTATAATATAAAGTCTATATAGCTAGACGACTTTTTTCTCAATAGGAGATAGAATAGAAATAGACTTCTGAGTGATAGATGAGTTCAAGTCTCCACATACCTTTTATTGATGAAGTTCCACAAGCTCCCCATAGTATTTTCTCGTCTTCAATCGATGAACGTCGTGAAGTCTAAAGCTCAACTACACATTCTATCCTAATCCGAGACATAGCTATAAGTAGACTATAAATCAAGACTAATAGTTTTAGCAACTAAACTTGACAAACAAGCTTGAGAAAGCAATGTTTGTGAGTTCAACCAAGCAGTGCTATAACAATCTCCCCATTTGTCAATTTTAGTGACAAAACTATCAATACATATGGATTACAAAATAAATAAATGTTAGAGCATAGCTCGGTTGAACTCACCAAGCGTTGGTATGTCAAGTTTGGTTGTCATATTTTAGTGAATCAAAACTCATCTAAGAGTCGCTTGATTATGTACTAGAGACAACTTCGTATATGTTAGACTAGAAAGTCTAGGATTATGAGACATACAAGTATTACTCGAAGACCTGAAGAATGTGAAGAAGTAACGAGCTACAACGACGACATCATCCTTCCTCTTGAGGTTAGTAATATTGACTTGAACTGTTTCATTCCTAACGTATCTTTCAAGTCGTGCTATATTGAAAACATAACTGCGAAGCTGTGAATGATTATACTCTAGTAGTGAGACATAATCACATGATCATAGTGTTAAGGAATTAAGATACGAAGTATAACGCTTATCTTTTGAACTTTGTATATATGACATCGACATAATCATATGAATGCTATTGTGATTATTTGTATGAGTAAAGGTGAAGATTTCATCCTAGGAAACAATGTTTACATTTGTTTAAAGGAAGTACATTCATGAAGTTGTTTTATGAATCGAAAGGGAAATCGCTAGGTTTATTGGTATTGTTATTCATTGCATATATTTGGATTACCAATATGTGTGAGTTAGTAGAACCGATCATAACTTGTTATGTATCTTGGTATAACTAATCACAGTGCCTGACTTATGATTTGGTATGACTAATTTTTATTAATTAGTGTAACCGATCCTAAGTAATCACCTGAGATGGTATGATTGATATTTGTAATTGGTGTGACCGATCCTAGTAATTGGTGTGACCGGTCACAAAAAGAATTATGTAATCGATCCTTATAATTGGTGTAACCGATCCTAGTAATTGGTGTAACCGATCCTGGTAATTGGTGTAACCGATCCTAGTGACTGGTGTGACCGATCACAAGCAATACCATGAGTATATGGTAACCGGTCCTGGTAATTGACGTAACCGATCCTGGTAACTGATGTAACCGGTCCTGGTAACTTGTGTGTTAGATCAAAAGTAATCCATATTGAGGTAGAACCGATCCTTGATTGGTAGAACCGATTGAACCCATGATTGTGATTTGATAATTGATCAATCACATAGTTGTCTTGGAATACAAATGAACCAATTCTAAACTTGTTTGGAAGTGTAGTATAATCGATTCCAAGATTGTAAATATGAAAGAGGATTTACAAAAGATGTCAACATACTTTGAACATGAACAGTAACTCTTATCTTTTATTGTTCAAAGATATTCCTTAATTACTCAAGAAGATCCCAGTCCGAAATAAATAGTTTTATATGCTTTAATTACCAGCAATTAAATGCATATCTCTAGAGAATAAAAATTAGTAATGTGCATTTACTAATTGGAGATTTTCTATTGAGAGATTTCGGAAAGTATTGGACAAAGCATTTCCAGGAATTATGAAAACCGATTTGGGCATTTATTGCATATCTTGAGAATATTCGGTTTTGGAAATTCCTTGGTGTCCAAACATCCTTGGTCTATAAATACATAAGTTTTCATTTCTAGCAAACTATCCTAAGAGCCAGGCAAACTTCATCTTTTTGTTGTTTCTGGTGGAGCCATCTAATCGGAGAGGAAAGTACCCTAATTAGGCGAAATCCCTTACGACCGCTAGTTTAAAGACTTATGTGGGATCAAGAAGCTCTACGAGTACCATTGGTGGGAAAATAGATAATTGCAGTTTATTAGTTTTCGATTGATTTGATTGACTAACGGTTGTTGAACTTTGATTGCACCTAGTTTGTTTATTCTTGAGAATCTTCTCTTATGATATAAGATTCACTCAAACTAGATCGAAGTGTCGATAGGATCTTTAGAACTGTTTGTAAATCTAAAGACATCTTGTGATAATCCATTGTTAACAGACTCCGTTCTATGCGTGATTGATCACAAGAGATTTAAGTGGTGTTGTGCAGTTTTAATTGAATATTAAAAAAGATTTGAAGACAAAGAAGATTTCTAATTAGTTTCTCATATCTTTGTGTAGCACAAACTTTGGTCGGCTGGGATCCAACTAGAATCGGATTTATTCGATTGATTAGTTGCGCGAGATCGGCATCACTTTATAGTTACTTGTTTGATTCTATATTGATTGATTGCAAATCTAAACTCTGCTACTTCGGTAGTTGTTGGATAGATTGATCTAACCAGGCAAAGGAGTTTATTAGTTTAAACGGAAGAGACTTTGCATATGACTTGAGATATCTTTACTTGAAAGAATCAATAGAGTTGTTACCAAACATATTTGTTGTTCCTTTACTGTTTGGAATACGATCCAAAAGAATCGTTCCAGTGCGTGCACTTATTGAATGTCGGAAGTGCAGGGATACTGAAGAAACTAAATGAACTAGGTTTAGTTGCTTGGTCTCAACTATACGAAGTTGGTTTAGATTTTGTATAGCGGCTTAATTATGAGAGTATTCAATTCTGGACTTGGTCCTGGGGATTTTCTACATTTGCGGTTTCCTCGTTAACAAAATCTTGCTATGTCTTTTACTTTTCTATTTTTGACATTATAATTGTTTATTATAATTAAAAGTAAAACACAAACGTTAACTCTGTATTACTTGATATTGATCCTATAGAGTTTGGTTAAGTCTGTACCTATTATCAAGTAATCACACTTTGATTGTTGTATTGTCTCGATCTCGTATCCATAGACGATCACACAAAGTGTGAATACCGATTTGTCGTATTGTCTCGAATTTGTCCATACACAATCACTTTCGGTAAGAGGACTTATAGGTGGATATTTTAAAGATTGTGGTGTATTTGGGTACCCTTGTCTTTTCAATAAACTTTGTAGCTACTCATCCAAATGCTTGATTTCCTTAGTTCTTCAACATTACTCGAAATCTTCATCACTTGATCGATAAGTAGTCTGATTGGCTAGTTTATCAAACAGAAATATATGTGAGACGGATTTGTTTATCAAGTGACGAAGAGAATCAAAGTCGACATATCGAAGACCTGATTTCCTTGGTTCTCATTAGGAGATAGAATAGCTATACGACTTCGTCACTTGACTTTTATGTGTATAATATAAAAGTCTATATAGCTATACGACTTAGTCTCATTAGGAGATAAAATAGAATAGACTTCTGAGTGATAGATAAGTTTTAGTCTCCACATACCTTTTGTTGATGAAGTTCCTCCAAGCTCTCCTCAGTAGATCTTCGTCTTCAATCGATGAACGCCGTGAAGTCTAAATCCCAACTATACATTCTATTCTAATCCGAGACAGAGCTATAAGTAGACTAGAAATCAAGACTTATAGTTTTGATCAACTAAACTTGACAAATAAACTTGAGATAGCAACGCTTGCGAGTTCGACCGAGCAATGCTCTAACAAATACACCCCAATATTTGCAAACCAACCTACTATAGACACACCTCATGTCATCTTACAAAAACAATAACTGCCAAAAGATGTAATTATATGTTCGGAACCAAACTAACTATGGGATCGTATACCAAGTGGATTAACATACGAATGTATTAAATTTAATTATAATTGTAGCAATTTTAATGTTAGAGCATTGCTCAGTCGAACTCACAAGTGTTGCTATCTCAAACTTGTTGTCAAATTTAGTTGATCAAAACTATATCTTGATTTCTAATCTACATTTAGCCAAGTAGCGGATTAGAATAGAAGTGTATAGTTGAGAATAAGATATCACTGCGTTCTAACATTTGAAGGCGAAGATCAACAAGAGCTTTGGAGAACTTCAATATCAAAAGGTAAGTGAAGACTGAACCACCTATTTATCAAATTTTCACCTTTCTATCTATGAGACATTGTTGCATGACCAAATTAGACAATACATGCATAACATAAATTTCGAGTCAAGTTTATCTTGAATATCGTTCTCAAAATATGACTAACTAAGCTTAAGAACATCTGTTGATACTTGATGAATTTGGTTAAGAACAATTTATTGTCCATGACTAAAATTATGATTCAAGATTTAATCATTTGAAAATAGCCTGGAACAGTGATATATGTCATTGATGTTATTCGGGAATATTTCGAATTGATTATTAGAGAGATATAAAACTACTGTTAATCTGGATACAAGATAGTATGCATACCAGTTCACATACTGGGAGAACTGTTATAAGTCTGGAGCCACAGTACATGTACCCAGTACATGTACCAACGCAGTTATAGTTCGACAACGACTTTTTGGTACGCATACCGGGTATCCATACCAAAAAAAATCTATGACTCGTGAACCATAAAAGGCACGCATACCTAGTATGCAAACCGAAAAAGATTTGTTGGTTTTAAAACCAAAAAGGTACGCATACCCAGTATGCAAACCATAAAATATCTGTGAGTTCCTGAACTGGTTTTTGTCTTAAGGGTATCCATACCCGGTACACGTATTATGACAAACACATTCACGAACAGGTACACCATGTCGAATATTTTCAGATGCATCAGAATTATTTCTATGAGATAATCGGCATTTGAACAACTCTCTAAAAACGTTATCTAGGCATTTTTTATCATATGTGTGATTCATGAAAAGTCTTAAAGTGTTATATGAAAATGGTTAAGCATGTAGTTTGATTGGTTAGTTTGGGCTAACCTATAAAAGGAGAACCTTAAACAACTGGTATTTTTGAATCCCTGACCCTATTCTTTTGTGTCCTAGTTGTAAACTAGAGTCGTCATCTCCTTCAAATCCTTTTAGGGTTTAGCGACTAAAAAGACTTTACCTAGGGATTCATGAAGCCAGGTCCAACTATCTTTATCTTGATAGTTCGTGTATCTGATCTTGTTTTGATTGTTGAGCTTGCTCCGACAAACAAGATAGATACAAATCACAAAGTTTTTTCGTCTCATACTTTGTGATTCCACAAGTTTATACTTGTGAGGTGATAATAATCTAGGATGCTCTTCGGGAGTCATAAGGCCGGATTTTGAGATTTGCTAGACTTTGTCTATTGCTATCGATTTCCTACCTTACCTTGATCTTTAATCAGAACGGAAATCACATATAGGATTATCTGTGGGAGGATGATTGGTTTAAAGTCTTCAATTGAGTTGGAGAAACTCTTAGGCTGTAAAGGACGTCAACTAAGGGAATCAATTGCGCGGATTCCTGGTGGGATTCAAGAGGCGTAACTGGATTTCTATGACGGTTTAATTCAATCTCCACCATATTCCAATCTGAAGTTTTGATAGTAGGCTAGTATCTGTAGCGGCTTAATACAGTTTGGTGTTCAAATATGGACAAGGTCCCAGGGTTTTTCTGCACTTGCGGTTTCCTTGTTAACAAAATTTATGGTGTCTGTGTTATTTCAGGTTATACGTAAACCAATCAAAGTAGATATATACATCCTTGTTTGATGGGTACGACTTGGTTGATCTTAGATATTGATCTTTCGAATCGTCCAAGTACTCTCACACATAATCAGGTTCACGAACTTGCTTCTGTAAACATTCTGATTGTGAGAGAAAGAGATATAAACTCTGAATATTATTCCTGATTGAGATTCATTAAGTTGTAACTTCCGAAATTGTATTTAGGTTTAGTCCATACAAGTTTCCTAAGAAAAAGTTGGTGGTGTATTTTGGTACCCCCACGTTTTCATTTAATGCGGAAGTAACGTAAATAACACTATATACAAGATTTTGTTAACGAGGAAAACTACAAGGAAAAAAAAACCGGGACCTAATCCGGTTTTGAACATTCTCAGCATTAAGCCGCTATAAAAATTGACTTCCGCAACTTCGTATAGTTGAGACCAAGATACTCAATTCCTTCAGTATCTCTGCACCTACAACCAATATGGTCTATGCACATAAATCCCAAGATAGAGTCCAATATCTCAAGTCACTTCACCTGTTGTGTAGATTTCAGTTATCTCAACTCCTCTGGATTGTAACCCAAAGCAGTAAAGGACTAATCTGTTCCAGTAACCACCTCACTGTGTACCTCTCAAACCCGACAATGGCCATAGATAAGTTGAGTAGAAAGGTTCTTCCGTTTATTGAATATAATGGTCAAAGATCAATACGAAGACAAAGATTATAGAAATTATCTAACTCGGTCAACAAGCTCTAGTCAAGCAATTCTACGAGGAAAATATAACATAGTTTAAAGGTTCTTGTTTCATTTCTATCATAGTTCTTCCAAGTTGGTATTTATTTAAAACATAACATACAAAGTATAGTTTGTCTACTTATCTCTGGTATTGGTGACTTGGTCATTATATTTTGATCAAGGAAACATATACTAATTATTTTACAACTTTTGTATATAAAGTAACGAAGTATAGTTTATCTACAAGCTTAGTGAATTGACGTTACACTAGTTGGTAACTTATTATTATTTAGTTTGTTTGAACTTACGGAATGTATTCAACCCTTGGGATTATATATGAAGGAATATCATATATATAATCTTGGGAAGTGGACTTGCGAAAAAATGTATCCTAGTCGAAAGAGAGTTTGGGACCAATCCCTTTATAGGACTGATATCTTATGGCAAGGTCCAATCTTAGGTGCATCACCGATACCTGATCGATCCTGTTTGGAGTTTAATCTGTATTTGCATTTTTTGATATGTTTGGTGATCTTAGGGTTTGTACAAACATCAAGATGTATACGGATTGAACTTGAAATGTTCACATAATGTCGACATAGTGATTTGAACATATGTTAAACTCGTATTACTTAATGTTCAAGTATTTTTCTTGATTCTCAAGGTGAGATCCCGAAACCTAAATAAACTGATCTCTTTTATTAGATATTTAGATTTATATGCTTTCCATATCCCAGAGTTTTGCATATCTCTTGTTGTTATATTAGTAAAGTATATGTACGTGTGCTAGCTAATATTAGTTATCAACTATGAGTGATTTCAGTATATTGGTTGGATTGTAGTTGGAATTTTCAAAACCGAAAATATACATTTATTGCATATCTTAAGGATTTTCGGGTTTGGTAATTCCTTGTTGTCCAAACTTAGTCATGGTCATAATACTACGAAAAGCATAGCTTGTATTCTTACAAACATATCCCTTGATACACTGCATAACCGATTGTATGGAAAGCCAACTCATTGATAGCGGAGAGTAATCTAATTAGGTGAAATCTCTTGCACTTCCTTCATATTAAGTATTCTTTGGGATCAATAAGCTTTTAATAGGTTTGTTGGTGGGAAATTTAATCATATTATTATTTATTTTTCGATTATTGATTTGATTGATTAACGGTATAGTTATCCTTGATAGATCGAACTTGTTTATTCCACGGTCCTTCTCTTCTGATATAAGGACACTCAAGTTTGTTTGGGGATTGACTATTTCAGATATATTATGATTCGAGATCTAAAGATAAAAATAATGATCATCCAAAGTTAGCAGACTCCGTTCTGTGTGTGATCAATCATTAGTAGGAATCAAATTGTTTGTGCAGGTGATGAGTCCATCTATGTGCACCCCCTAGTTAACCGGGGTGCACATTCCTCCCCTCTCTATTCTCCGGATATAAACTGCATTTTGAATTCTTCCGAAATTTCTTTTTACTATAAAATTTAATTCATAAAATTGAAGCACAAGTTCCCATGCCTTATTTTGCACTTTCTTTCTAATCTTGTGCTACTGATTCTGCTCTTTCTAACTTTCTCTGTCTTTTGCTTTTCTATAAATCAAAAATGAAAAGATGATGGATCTGCTTCTTTTGTTTCCTGAAACTGAGAACTATAAAACTAATAACCTATTGTTATTTTGTTAGTTATGATCATTCAAAATGAAATGGCATACAATTTGTTTCTGGTTACCGATCTCGGAGTTTTTTTTAAATGAGATTTTCAAATATAAAAACAAAAGAGAAGAGTACATGGAAAAATGGGTCAAGTTAACATTTTCGTTACAAACTCTGAAACGCAGATAACCCCCGGTAAATGAAAGGAATTGACAAAATCTAGACCTGATCGGAGGTCCTTAAATGGTGATTAATGGCATGACTGTAGTAGCTGTATTTGATAAATTTAGGTATGCTTACCATTGTCAGTAAGCAGATCTATGTTGAGGTTTTATGGATCGGATAGCTTGATTTGATATATTAGGTTAAAGACTTTTGATATTTTAGCTTCTTCTTTGTTTTACAGTTTTTCCAAGATCAAATAGAAGATCTTCATTACTGTTTAAATCATCTTTTAGTGATCTACAAAATAAAAAGAGAGAAGTTAATTAGGGTATATAACAAAGGAAAGAGAATCATATAATTTCGTGATGTTTTGGAATAATAGACAAAAAATATAATTAGCTGTATTTTTGGAATTTCGTGATGTTTTGGAATAATAGACAAAAAAAACGTAACACCGTTTATTCAATCAGCCATTATCCGTGTACGGAATGTGCACCCTGGTTAAAACGGGGTGCACCTAGTCGCACTCTACTTTAAAAGAGTATAAGACTTTATTTTTGGTGTTTTGATCTTTGTAATACTTCGTGCACACTTGACTCTCTGGGGTCTAATAAGTAATTTATTTCGATAAACATCAGATTAGTGGAAAGATCGGGCAAACTGGTTAGTTTCTTTTCCTGTTAGAATTGCTTGACTAGAGCTTGCTAACTGAGATAGATTATTTGTATAATCTTTGTCTTGATATTGATCCTTTACCTAAAGAGTTTTTATTTAATAAACGGAAGAACTTTTATACTCAACTTATCTATGACCATTCCCGGGTTTTGGAGGTACACAATGAGGTGGTTACTTGAAAAGGTTAGTCCTTTATTATTCCGAGTTACGATCCAAAGGAGGTGAAATAACACAAGTTTTCATAGCATGTGAAGCGACTTGAGATAGTGGACAATATCTTGGGATTCACCTGTGTAAACCAGATTGGTTGTAGGCGCATGGATACTGAATGAACTGAGTAACTATGAATAATTTACTTGGTCTCAACTATACGAAATTACGGTAGTCAATTTATTATAGCCGATTAATTCTGAGAGTATTCAAAACTGGACTAGGTCAACGCCTTGCAGTTTACCTCGCTAACAAAATCATGTTTGTCGTGGTATTTACTTTACTTTTATATTCTAATTGTTATAGTTATAATTAAAGTAAATACATTCATATGTTAATCCACTTGGTATACGATCCCATAATTAGTTCAATTCCGAACATATAACCATATACCAAGCTAACATCTCGTTAAAGTAATCTTTTGGCAGTTATTGTTTATGTAAGATATCACAAGGAGGGTTTATAGTAGCTTGATATGAATCAGTGACCATCTCTGCGGATGTAACATTTTTCTCTCTGGACAGTTTGTGAAGCATTGGGAATGTAGATGCCAAAGAAGGATTACATTCCATAATTCGTTCCAGATTGAGATATGTCTGCCAGAATGCAATGTGGAACTATATTTTTCATTTTTCAGGTGTGCAGTATCGTTTGTGGCTCACCAGCAAGAAACACCATATGTTTTTACAAGAATCCACCATAAGAATTCACTTATATACTTATCAATAATGATCTGATACCAGATTTTGTTCTTTTCAACTCCTAACCCCATTCACCATTTAGACAACAGTATCTGGTTCATCAATTTAGGATTGCAGATACCCAATCCACCTTTTTCCTTAGTAACACAAGCCACATTCCAGTTGATAGGGTGAGAAAATTTTGACCCTGACTTAAATTCCCATGAGAAATTTCTCATCTTCTTTTTGAGAATTTTAATGACTGAAACAGGAGCTTTAAACATAGGGAACCTGCACACTGGAAAGGTATTGAGAATACATTTTAAAAATGGAAAGTTTACCTCCTTTTAGAAGTGAAATTTGTCTCCAGAGTCTAGACAGATAGCTTGGCATCGAATCTCTCAATTATAGGATTTCGGATGTGTTTTGAATTTGGCTTGGCACCAAGTGGCATTCCCATAATACTTAAAAGGAAAACTGTCAACTGCACAACCAAAATCATCTTCCCATCTAGAAAAGTTAGGTATATTTCCAATATCTATAAGTCTAGTTTTGAAGTTATTGACTTTTAACTCTGCAATGAACTCAAAACAATGAAGTGCAAAGAAAAGATTATGTAATTCCTCTTTGTTGTTAAAAAAATTTAAATAGTATCATAAATATAGTGTAAATGAGTCACAACAACACTAGAAGGTGAGACAGGAAAACCATTAAAATAATTCGAATGAGTTGCCCTATCCATGTATCTTGAAAAGCCTTCCATAGCAATATTGAACAATAATAGGGAAACTGGACAACCTTGTCTCACACTTCCGGTACTACTGAAGTGACCAAAAGAAGAACCATTTACAAGATCAGAAAAAAGAGGAAGTAGAGAAGCCATTTACACCACTTCCTGTTAAAATTCATCTGGGTGAGTAAAAATTCCAAATACTATTTTGACAAAAGCTTTCTCAAGATCAATTTTGCAAACAATACCAACATTACCTGATTTAATTCTAGAATCTACCAATTCAGCGGCAATTAGAGTTTCATCAATAATATGCTTTCTTTCAATATATGCATATTGCACTGGATATATGAGTTTATCCATGACTAGCTTGAGTCTTGTGGCTAGGATTTTTGCAATGATCTTATATACACACTTGTGAAAAGACATATAGGCATGCGGTCTTTGATGGTTTTAATGTGATCTTTTTTGGGAACAAAAGTGATGAGACTTGAGTTACGATTGGCATCAATGCAACCTGTAGAAGAAAAAAATCGACAACAGTTTCTAAAATGTCAGTTTTAATGAAAACCCAACATTTTAGGAAGAATTTGATGGGGAGTCCATCAGGGCCTGGTGCCTTATCATTTCTTAGATCTTTGACAGCCTGCAAAGTCAGCATCAAGAAAAGTACTATAAAAAATCAGTATCAAGATTGTCAGATTGCACTAAACAAGTATTATAAAAAATGTAGGACCCACGGACCGCCGCACCCACTCCGGGCACGGCCACATAGCACCGATAATGTCCCCACTTGACCACCTTGAGGTTAGAGGTCTGGGGTTTTATCCAAAAGGCCTCGGTGCTATGTAGGGAGAATGTCTTGCTTATATATCACCATATGGAACTTGTCTTCCTCCATGCGGGACTATCTTTAGATATCCCATGTGTGACTCACATGTGTATATTGAGCCACACAACTCCAACAATCTCCACCACCGATATTTTCCCCACTTGACTACCTTGGGGTTAGGTGTGGAGTTTTATTCAAAAGGCCTCGGTGCTATGTAGGGAGAGTGCCTTGCTTATATCAATGCTTACACAACAGTAGTGTTTGTTGTGTCACGCAACGGTCGAGATACATCCATTTTTGTAACTAGCGGCTAGGATATTCCCTCTCCTCCTCCAAACTTAATTGATCCAATGGTTAATTTTTTCTGTCCTAATTAATTCCTTTTCCACGTAGACATTACTTTTCTCATTTGTTCTCTTTCCCATCTTCTTCCATAACGCTTCAGATTCTCAAATACACGAAAGTTTCTTAACGAAGCACTAGCAAATTAAAATTCTTCGGCGCTAAAGATCGATCCAGTTTCCCTGTACAAAGGAAAACGGCTTCGTTATGCATTCAAACTGTGATCCATTTATAAAGTCTTTCATTATTCGAATGCAACCTCATCGCACCTCTTCGAATAGGTATGTTCCGGTTTCTGATTTTTTAGTTAATTTATCATTTTCTTTTATATTGATTCCCCTTCTCCAATTTCATTTCGTTAGATCTTAGACCTTCGACTCCAAATGGTCTTTCTGTTTTTCGGTTGATGGATTTCAGAATTCCGTAGGTTACATGAGTAAAAGGAGCACCATAGAATATGACCTAAACATTTCCGAATTTACGATTTTCTGTTACAGTGGGAATTGATCTGCCAATCAGTAAGTATGGACATCAAAGGATATTGAAACTTATGAAAAAGGAAGAGAGTTACACATACTAATTTACTCTACTGCTAATGTTGTCGAGGTAATAATATCAATTGTATCTTCTAAATCTACCTTATGGTTTCTTTTAAAAAAATGATTGTGGGTTTGAAGAATCTTATGTTGTTCTTCGGATTATAGGTTTCGCTACTTTAATTTCCTTCACTATCTTACTGCAACTAATTTTGTAGAGGTAATACACTCATTTAAAATAAACAAATTGATAAGGTTATTTCAGTTTCGTCCATATAATTAAAGAAACTGTTTTCAATTTTTGATGAGTGGAATCATCAACAGTGGAATCATCAATTCTAATAGGTATGAAACACTTTTTGCTTATATTCAAATCCCAAAATTTGATTTAAGATGTTAATCGGTTTTGTTTTTTAACTTTGTTGTTTTGGATTTTGTAGGATACACTGCTTTTAGGGCCACCAAGTTCCGGAAAGCATATAGATTTTTCGTTTGAAAGCTTCCAAAAGAATTTGGTAATGAAAATTTTGCATTAATAAATTTCAAATGTAAATTAGTATATGCACTGTCAGAATCTGTGAACTATTCTCCAGAATCGAACACTCAAGTATGTGTTTAGTCGATATGTATATATTATCCTTTTCATTCTATCATCACCCACGTCTCTTTCATATATGTTTCTCTTTGATTTAAAGAGAAGCATTTATATGCTAAACCCATTTTACTAATTAAAGGTAAAAGGTATTCTCATACTCATATCATCGATGATTCACTTTGGCATTGACTGGATATCATAGAGACATTAATGTCTTATCTCTTAAATAGAAAGAAAAGATAAACTTGAATAAAAACACAGTTTAGAATTATATAGAATTTCAAATACATTTATTTTTACGTGAATATAGTTGTATGCATAATTTCGACGATATTGAAAACTTTATCTTTCTTATTTCAGTAATCATTTGATTTCCTTTACATTTAGGGAGTGCTGGGTTGTTTCTCGGGAAACTTTGAAACTACATATGAGCATTTTGTTCTTACAGTTGTTTTTATTTCCGTCTCACATTAGTGACCTGAAAAAGACTACAGAAATTTTGGTATAGAAATTTGAGAGTGTGTGCAAGATGATTAAGGAAGTTAGTGGTGATAGGGTTGCAAAAGCTATAGTATCTGACAATATTTTAGATTCTCTTAATTATTTGGTCTCTTAAGGGTATGGTTAGACTGCTAACATGGAGAAAATCCTGACAACAGAAGCTTTGATAGATTCAAACATGGATGGATAATGTGAAGCAAGAAAATTATGGAGACCAACTCAGAGAAGTCGATTATGGAGGAACTCCAAAAGAGAGTTGATGTTGATAAGAATGATAAGTAAGTGTAGGATTTGAATTTGTTATTTTTTAATATTTCTCTAGCTTCCGCCTTGAGGAGCCTAACACTTTTAGAAATGAGATTCACAGGATATTGAGATACGGATTGAACATTGATAAAGAGGTTGGAGATGCTGAGATGGACACTGATATGCCACAAAGTTATTAATCAATTAGGGAAAACAAGCAGTAAAGAAATATTACGAAACATAATCTTTTATCTTCTTCTGAGTTTAATTAATTTATTTATCTTTTTCTGAGCTTAATTATTTTTCTTGGGTGTAATTTATTTTTTGCTCACATGTTTCATATACATACAGGCCCTCATAAGCACGTATTAACGTATCTTTCTTTAGGAACATCAAATTCTAATCCAATGCCTCTGTCGTTGCCTGATTTGGTCATTCTCATTACAACGAGAAAGGTAATATATATTTTCTTTCCTACAAAACACGGTATATTATCATGCACTTTAGGAACGTTTACATGAAATATGGAGACTAGCCAAAAACAAGGAATTGCACTATGAATGGCACCTACGTGGTCATGGTTTGGAATTCTCTGTCTGAAATGTTGTTTCTATGAAAAATAGAATCTGATACAAAAAATTGGGCATAGTTAACCTTTATCCTAAAATCAACTCGCTTCCATGGATTATGTTTCATCTCGGTCACTTTATCTTTTCTTAATTTGTGTTTTGTACTCGCTTCTGTGAAAACCAATGGCGAAGATACACACTAAATCTAAGTTCCATGCATGTTATAAATAAATAGACTCATAGATGGATTCTTGGTTTTGATTGAACAACTAAACTAACAAATTCTGCCTGTGGTGGTGCTTAATTTTGACGAATATGAAGACTTGGAGCCTAATTTTGAAACATATATCTCACAGTAAAACATATTTCGCATATACTATGGATGTAGCGTTGTATCCACTTAGGGTGGAAGTAACTTATTCTCTGCAATATTGGATTACAGATATAGTAGGTGTATTGTGAACCAATACTCAACAATTTCATGGAACTGGTGCGCATCCATGCTGGATACGTGAACTCACTACTAATGATCCTAGGTACGTGTTCTTTATCGTTCTTTACTTCACACTAATGATCTTAACTACATGACAATTTATCGTGTTAGGGGGTAAGCAAATGGAGATTAGCATTTGGGGTTCAACAACTGCACAACAGTTAAGGAGTGATCCAATTAGTCCAGACTCCAAAGAAGGTCCTGCAGCAGTTGCTGTTTCCTCCACTTTTGTGAAGAACTACCAAGGTTACATTTTATCTTTGTTTCTTTGTTCACATATTCATTTTGTTTTCTTTACGTGCTTATCCATTATCAAGGCACTCTATGTTAGTTACTCTTTTTGCATATACCTTATGCTTTTTAAAGTTTTTATCAAGACAACTATGAATAACTTTTAATGCCACTGATGTAGAGAAACTCAACCTCTCCTCCACCAATGCCACCCGGAGTTTCTGAACTCCGAGAAATGTAAGTTGGATCCATTTTGTTGTATATATTTTAGCTTAGAATAATTCGCAAAGTTCTCGAGTAGATGTGCATATATAAATAAGAATACTCCAGTTCGTCCAGTAACTGTGTTCATTGTAAGAATACCAATCATGTGTTGCGTTAGATGTAAACTTAAAAATTCCAAAATATTGAAAATTCTGACGCACTATATTGTTACCGGTTCTGTTAGTACGGACAAGTAAATATGATTTGGTTTCGGATGTTAAAAGTAAGATACATTACAGTAAGGTCGAAATTGCGTCTACATAGCTAACATCTTCCCATATGACTCGGTCTACAGGTTAATCCAGTTGAAAGACTACATCAGGTGAATCTTGATAGCATCGCCGATAGCTACCACACATCCTTGCTATACAGAAAACCAGTACGCAACTGTTCCAAGTTGGGGGATCAATATCAAATTAACTGGCCATAGCCGGATTCAACCCGTATGGTTTAAACTGTAACCAATGAGAATCATTATAATTTAGTTGATTCAGTAGACGTATAGAATGTCAGCAAAGAGATTATGGTCCAAAAGTTCTGTTTTTAATTACTTATGTAGGTTTTTGTGTGGGTGAGAATTTAGGATTAGCATCTACTTTTGTTGTTTTGGTTGGGATCATTTTCATGATAGAGTTGTTAGGATGAAAAGTTGGTCGATTTTTTTTTGCCAACTAGAATGTCTGCTAATTATAAAACATTACACAATTTCAAGCAGTTGTCTATATCAGACGAATATATAGGACAGATTATATTCATTTTAAGTAGGAATGCTTAGATAGTATCTGGCACGTCCAATAAAATTTGGTAGGAGTTTGATTTGTCTTTACAAACCAACTCAAGCAACTAATTAGCAAATTTACACTTAGGCTAGCGCTTTAATGTAACACTATTACTATTTTGAGAAAGAAACAAAGAAACAGACACTTCTCTTATTCATGAAGGTAACAAATATTAAGGGGGGAAAAGTATACATACTTATACGGGCGAAAGAAGGAAAACTTTCACAATAGGAAATTATTTTTATACATGGGCTAGAATGAATGGTGCCCGAAAAGCAGTTCATGTCTTAATTTATGCCGCTGCGAAATAGCACGGCACGGGTGATTCCCTAGTATCACCATATGGAATTTTTCTTACTCCATGTGGGACTATCTTTAGCTATCCCATGTGTGACTCACATGTGTGTATTGAGCCACACAACTCCAACAAAAAAATAATGCCTTCATGTTCATGTTTGATAATTTCTTCTTTTAAGTGGATAAATTTTTATAATATTTGAGAATGTGTTTTTGTAATAACTTGGTTCTGCCAGTAACCAACTCCCCATCAACGTAGAGTTTCCTAATCCTATTGAACTCCTTCTTGCAGTTACATTTTTTATGAAAAAAGAAGTATTTATGTTACCTTTTTGAAGCCAGTTAGTGTTGGATTTTATCTTCCAAAAAACTTCCTCCATCTTAGACACGTCTCAAGTTCTCTTTGTACTTCGATTTTCTCGAGAGCTTCTTCGGAGAAGATGTTGTCTTCAGCAGAACTATCCGATGTTCGCATTTCTGTCAAGATCAAGTTAAGTTTAGTATTAGTATGTACAAAAACTTCTTTGTTGCATACCTTTAGCTTCTCCTTAAGTGCTTTTAGCTTCAACCAGAGAATAGTAATTTGGCTACTTGCAAAACAAAAAGATTGCCAACAATCCTCCAGCAACTGAAGAAAACCATTCTCCATGAACGACATAACTTCAAATCTAAAAGGGCTAGGTCCCGGTGAGCTACGGAGAGGGACTCCTCCATGCACACTATGTAAAGGCAAGAAGATAAAGGATCATCTTGTCTTAAGCCTTTCTAAGAAGAAAATATATATTACCTGGAGATCCATTGAATACATGTGATATATAGTGGAAAGAGATTTTCTATAATGTTATACCATTCATTACATAAACCATCTTTTTTTTCGAAGTTGCGTGAAGAAACTCCCATCATCACACCATTTTTCAGAGACATTTATTTAGTCCAATGCAAAAGTTTCCGGAACGGACATTTATTTCGAAGTTGCGTGAAGAAACTCCCATAATCACACCATTTACCGCATCTAACTCCTGAACACTTCTTTTCTGATTATTCTTTATTACTTGAACCTTCTGTCACACACATTTTATCGTTGTGGACAACCAATTAATGACAAAAACGATTCATGAATGTATCCGGAGTAGTCATTGAATTTTGGATTAACGGACGTATACATACATCATATAGTTGGAAGTCTTCTTATACGGTCGTGCATAGACTAAAGAATTCTTAGCACTAGGAAGCAACTGTATTTACGGAAACAAACTGGTATTAGGAAACGTTTCATTTGCGGAAACATAGCGGTACTAAGAAACGTTCCATGATGTGGACGAAATATTAACGGAAGCGTACCAAATCAGGATCGACGGACGTCTATATAATCGATCCGTGTCATGGGATGACGAAATCAATGGTTGTAATTGTCCACGTACACAAACACCACTTCTTTTTATGATTCATATATATATAAATGGTCCCAGCTTATAACAAGTTTAACAAATAAACTAACAAGAACTCGAATATCAGAAAATTAATTAAAACAATAATAAAACAGACAGTATAAATATTAATGAATAATAACAAAGAACATAAATCAACAAAGATAGAGATTAAATATACTCACAAAGTAGTTACGTATTTATTGATATCCAAGCAAACTTGATCCACACACACAAAGGTAGAAAAATGCACTCACACTCAAACTCACACTCAAACTCACACTCAAACTTTAACTAGAAACTTAAAAACTTCCAAAAGAAAAACTTATTCCTCTCCTTCATAGAACTGAAGTATTTATAGAAGAGGAAAACAACAAGATAAGATTTTCATCAAGCTACAATCTTATCGCCAAATTACAACAACCAATAACAATAGAATACGTGGTAGGGAATCCAAGATAAGGATAACCCAAACATTTTGCTTTATGAAAAAGCAAATACGTGTCCGAACGAAGTGGCAGACAAAGACCTAAAAAAGACGAAGCCCAAAGATTCCCTTCTAGAAAAGCGAATACGTGTCCTTGGAAAATAATGGAGTCGAACAGAGCTTTATCTTGAAAAAATCTTTTAGGAAATTAGTCCATAGCAATCGTCTTCATTAGCATTTAGATCTTCTGAACCATCTTCTGACTTGACCACATCTTCATCCATAGAACTAGAGGAAGGTTGAGAACTGATCTCTTCACTGTCTAAGATTTTTAAAATCTGTTTCCTGAAGTCTTCCTTAGATAGATTTCCATGTTGCTGTTTTAGTGCCAGAATATGTGTAGAAAAGTCCTTAGGTGAGACTGAAGAAGAGGCTGACACCAATAATTGAGGTGCCACAAATTGGACCACAAAATTAGATGGCTGAAGATGGGAAGTATTATACCTATCCCACCATTTTATAAATAATTGTCTATCCAAATATGGAATATATTCCCATTCAGGGTCATCATCTCTGGCAATTGAATAATTCCATCGCAAAATCCATGGGATTTCATATAAAATAAAGAACCAAGACATTAACCGCCTTTTATCATACGAATGGCTATTAGCCTTTATAAATTTTTCTAGAGCTTGTGAAATAAAGCCTGGTAATATATCTTTAGTAGGCCCCCAAAGACCTAACCACGTACGAAACCAATTGGGAAGGTCTTGAATTACCTTGAGCTTAAATCCAATATACCAGGAGTGAGAAAATTTATGATTTTGAACACATAAAATATGTGTCCAGGCTTTGATATAATCAGTATAATTATAGAACTTTGGTTTCAAATGGGGGTAGTTTATAAAACTTTTTGAATCATGGGGATTCATTCCCCAATCTCTATAAGAGAGGACTTTTAAAATCTCCAATTTGGAGAAGCCAGGGATATTATTATTATCCACAGCATTATGTTGTATAAGGACAGACCCTGTGTCCAGGAGAATTGCCTCATAAAAATCTCTAGACTTACCATAATGTGGTAAAATATGATTTTTCAAATACATTGAGGCAATTTCAGCCGGGTTTCTTTGAATATGTTCAGTTTCAATGGCTAGGAGAGGTAATGACATGGTCATTATATATGGAGAACGCTCCTCTTGAGATGAAGAATTACCTTTAATGAGGCTGGCTTTAATTAAAAAGGGATCATTCTTTTTGCTGAAAGGATCATTCTTCTTATTAGAGCGGGAAATAGTTGGGGATTTACCCTTAATCAATTGGGATTCCATTCTTTCCCTGCAAAAATTCACGAGTTAAAAAGTCTGGCAAAGAGTTAGTATCTCCTTTGATATATTCAATCTTAAAGTCAAAAGCTGAAAGAATAGCTTGCCATCTAGCAAAGATCTGACGAGATGCTAAGTTTTTAACATCCTTAACTAACACTTCCTTGGCTGCCTGGCAATCTACTCTGATAAGAAAAGCCTGATTTAACAAATCACCTTCAAATTTAGTGACACAATGAATTATGGCCAAAATTTCTTTCTTTATTGTCGAATAATTCTGTTGTGCTGATTTCCACACACCAGAAGTATATCTCACTAATTGCTCCTTACCATTAACTGATTGTTTAAGAATTCCCCCATAACCAATGTCAGAGGCATCTGTTTCTACTATTTTATAGGCCATAGGATTAGCTATATTTAAACATGGTAATTCTTTAGCCGTAGCTTTTATTCTTCTAACAGCGATAGTATGTTCACTAGCCCAATTTACAGGATTTTTTCTTAATCTAGCATATAAGGGTTTACTATCTTTTGCTAAATCCTTATAGAAATCTGCTATATAATTCAGACTCCCAAGAAACCTTTGTAATTGTTTTTTATCCTTGATTTCATCTGGGAACTTATCAGCAAAGGCTATAGCCCTGTCTATAGGCATAATAGTACCTTTATTAATATTATGCCCAAGAAATCTAACTTGTGTCTGGAATATCTTCATCTTTTTTGCAGATACAACTAGACCAGCTTGCTTCACTATCTTGAGGAAAGTTAATATGTGTTTAAAATGCTGCTCAATAGATTCAGAGTATATTAATACATCATCTATGTAAACAATTGTAAAAGTTGAATACGGATTAAATATGTTATTCATGATATGCTGGAATTCTGATGGAGCATTTTTTAACCCGAAAGGCATAACATTCCATTCATAATGCCCGAATGGAACTGTAAATGCTGTTTTATATTTATCTTTTTCAGCAATTTGGATTTGCCAATATCCAGACTTTAGATCAAATTTTGAGAAGATTATAGCATTATATAATCTATCTAGGAGGTCTTTTTTGTTAGGAATAGGGTACCTAATCCATCTTAATGCTTTATTTAGTGGTTTGTAATTTATTACTAACCTTGGAGCCCCTCTTTCTACATTTATAGATTATATAATGTTGAGAAGGCAGCAGAATTAGATTATATAATGTAATCTATAGATTATAACAAATATCAGAAAATGGTCCCAGCTTATAACAAGTTTAACAAATAAACTAACAAGAACTCGAATATCAGAAAATTAATTAAAACAATAATAAAACAGACAGTATAAATATTAATGAATAATAACAAAGAACATAAATCAACAAAGATAGAGATTAAATATACTCACAAAGTAGTTACGTATTTATTGATATCCAAGCAAACTTGATCCACACACACAAAGGTAGAAAAATGCACTCACACAAAGTAGTTACGTATTACTATATATATTTTTCTGTAATTTCTGTAGTAGAACCACAAGAAGCTATAAGAACCTCAATGAAATACGCTTTTGTTAAATTTCATAGTTTCTGTAGAAGGATCAGAATAAAGTTTATTCAAAGGGTAAATTCTCAATATGAAAGCAAGAACAAGCAATATATTATTTGCTTATTTGTTTACTGACCCGTCTCTCCTGAGATCTTATTGTAATAAACATACAAAATAGACAAAGATTAAAGCACAAAACTGATACAAAAAATACCAAAGTATAATATCTCTCGACAGAGAAAGTGAAAGGATCAAGATTGAACAGCCTTCCAGAGGCTAACCCATTCAACCATGGCAGCGGCCGCAAGACCAATAGACTCGTGAGATGAACCCAAATTCTCCTTCACCATATTAGCCACTTCAATGACACAATCCTCCGTAGTAGTTGCAGACAATTTCACTGCCTGAAAAAATGGGACCAATTCTTCCATCAACTTCATTCCTTCCCATTCTTTCTTCAAACTTTCAACAGCATTACCACTTTCGTTTCTCCATACATAAGGTAATCCACTCTTGACACCCAAATTTAGATGATCAATGACAACTTTAGCACATAGTCCGCACCAAATATCTTCCATTGTCTCCCATCTTACTTTTCCTTCGCTAGCTAATCTCAATCCAGGAACCAAAGCTGGTCCTATCATCTCACGATCAAATGCCACATTAATACCACTCATTGGCATTAAGCTACTTTTAGGTACTGTCAGTACTGCATCAACATACCGAGTGTTTCTCTTATCTGGTACCAGTGCTTGTGTTGGTGCGTCTAGGTCTGCTAAATTTAGCGAAAGACCACAAGATAAAACACATTTCACACCTTCTCGTAGACTAAAAGGATACCCACGAACGAAATCAGCACCATCACAGTAAGGATCATAAAGTGTGTTGAAAAACGTGGGTGTTGCAGGAGTTCTAAGATTTGTGATATGTTGACCCACTGCGTCTATCGAAATACCAGTTTTATCATCTTTTATAGGAAAGCAATCATCATCGATGGAGATGATATACTTCTTGCGAGACATCAAGTAGCCGAAGTAGCGGCAGAAATAACCTGAGAAATTGATGTGTTTAACTGGTGTGGATGCAAGAACCTGGTCGATCTCAGTTTGTGTGTAGACATTATGATTAAAACCATCTGGTATCTGGAGATCAGCTCCAAGGTCTGGATCTTTGACAATAATCAGATGACATCTCGAAAAGAATGGTCTCCATTGTTCCATGAAAGAGGACATATCTGAACGAAGAGCTGCAATAACGACGTCCACATCTTCATCGTTGATGATAGTTTCAGACATTGTATCTACTAGCTTAAGTCTATGTACAAAGAAAAAGAACAACTCCTAGGCTTGAATTTGATTTCAATGAGAACAAAAACATACCCCTTGAGACAAGATTCGCAGGAAATAAAACAGAGTTTGGTGGATTAGTTTAAAGGGTGTTGTAAGTAATTTTCTGTAGAGATGATTATGAAGTTGTAGTGTTTGAATGGACCGAGTCATACTCGATCTTCGTGGTCTCACGTCCTGCCAGAGAGGGTGGAGTGATGAAGAGAACCTGATCAGCACCCGAGTCATACTCGATAATTATGAAGTCGTTCACTTGCATGTTTTCCTCTCATGTTGACATTTTTTTGTCCAAAAAAGACGATCCAGTCCGAGAACAAATCCCACTGTTATTATTTAACTTCTAGTTTTAGCCTCCGGGTCACTGAAGGCAACAAACAGTACGCAAAATAAGCCATCAACTGTTCTAGAGGATCTTACAAGCATAAACTGGCAGAGGGTAGTCATCATTCTAATAGAACATACCCACGTTGACAAGATACACATAAGCAAGAATAATGGAGTGTCTGCAACTAAATAGAATAGCCAATATTGCTGCTCTCTTCAAAAACCGAATTCACACTATCACTTGTGTTCAATTAAAAATCAAAACCAATTAAGAGCAGGTTCAAAAACCAGAATAAGAAGACTACTCGTAGGTTCAAAAGAGTAGAGTTTTAGTCTTTTTACTTGTTTTCCTTGATCATGTTCCAAAAAATAGAACAGAGAACACTTTAGGCAAACAAGGGACAGAGTAGCAACAGATAATAAAGAGACAGGATTTCTAACTTGCTCCATATGATCAAGATGACACAGATCCAGCAGTCCTCCAGAGTTGAACCCACTCCAACAATGCTTCAGCAGCACGAGCAAATATAGGGTTCAACGGGCCCAGTTGTTGCTTTACAATTCCTGCAATCTCGATTACACAATCCTCTGACGTTACTGCAGACTTTGACAATCTCACTGACTGAATGAATGGGACTACCTCCTCCATCAATCTCACTCCTTCCCAGTCTTTCTTCAAGCTTTTTATAGCATCATTTCCACCACCCTTTCTCCACACATAAGGCAGGCCAGTCTTCACACCAAGCCCTAAGTGATCACACACCACCTTTGCGCACATTCCGCACCATATATCCTCCATTGTCTCCCACCTAAGCTTTCCTTCTCCAGCCAACTGCAGACCTGGGAATAAAGCAGGACCCAATAAAGCACGATCAAAGGCGACATTAATCCCACTCATTGGCATCATAGTTCTTAACGGCACAGTCATAACAGCATCAACATATCGAGTATTCTTTAGATTTGGCTTTACGGCTTGTGTCGGTGTATCGTAATCTGCTAAGTTTAGCCATAGACCACACGATAAGGCACATTCCACCCCACTACGAAGGCTGAAAGGATACCCACGGACAAAATCTGCACCTTCGCGATAGGGGTCGTAAAGAGTGTTGAAAAAGAAGGGTGTCGCTGGTGTAGTGAGATTAGTAACATGTTGGGCCACAGCATCCACCAACAAGCCTTTATCATCCCGTGCAGGAAAGCAGTCATCATCAATTGATATAATATACCTTTTACGAGACATTAAGTAACCAAAGTAACGGCACAAGTAGCCTGAAAATTTGATTTTAGTGGGATTGGAGCCCAGAACTCTGTCCATATCAGATTTGGTGTAAACAACATGGTCAAAGCCATTAGGTATTTTTAGGTCATCCTTCAGATCAGGATCTTTGACAATGATCAAATGGAAACGTGAAAAGAACTCCCTCCATTCCTCCAAAAAGGATGAAATGTCTGCTCCAAGCACAGCAATTACTACATCAACTTCATTATCTGGCACAGCAGAATCAGACATTTTGTCTAGACACAGAGTAAAAACCAAGCCAAAAGTGAAATGAGAATTGCAAAAACCACCGGCAAGCAACCCTTTTGAATTATAAAATTATCAGACAGCTCTTCGAATGCCAACAACACTAAAACTCAAACTTTCCAGAACATCCTGTCAAAAGCATAATTTCATATCACACAGCTGATTCCAAAGATAAAACACACTTATTGTAGAAACTAATAATTTGTGATGACTTACTAGTTGGGAGAACTGGAAGAACGACACGCTTAATACCAAGCCTTTGAATGTAGGTTAAAACTTCTTTGTTGTCAGTAGCTATAAACACTTTCAGAATCTTGTCATTCAGCTTTCCTTCTCTCATTGTTCCCTATCATTGAGTAAGAATAAACAAGGGTCAGTGTTTAAATCTTTCAGATAGGTTAAAGATATGCCAATTGTCCCGGTCACTATGAAATAAAATCAGCAGGGCAGGAAAGTGTAGAAGGCATTTATAAGTGTGATAAGCCTCAAAGTTTTAGCTACATCACTAAGAGCCCTGATTATTTAGTTTCAAACTCAAGATCTCACTATCCTTACTATTCCACCTCCATATTTTCCAAGACCACTTGCCCCAGTCAATATAGGATTAGTATATAACATAAATCATCAAATATCAAATTTTCTTCTTCTAATAAGCTTTAAGAAACTACTAATTCACCAGATAATAGGATGCCCTCTTATGTGACTACAGTGATTCCTGTCCATTACAAAATGGTGTCCCTAAGCAAGAACTTCTTCCAATTTCACTATAAGTTCTCCCAATTCGCATTGTCAGTTCCAATTAGGTCTCAACTTACATTAGTAATTTAGCCCTCACTTGGCGCTACTAATGTTTTTCTTTTATGAAAATAAAACGTGTATTAGCTAATAGGAAAGTTTAGCTGAGGCAAAAGAGGATACAGTCTAAGATCAAAATATAAAAAAATCTCGCCAAACACGAAAGAGATTAAGTAGAAGGGCGCCCTAAGCAGAAAAGGAACTGATACATAGTCCTACCTTTTATCAAGTTCATGTTAAAAGGGAAAATTAGCACAGGTATTCCCATTAAAAACCAGGTTTATACGAACTTTCCCTTCTATAGATACAAATCCAAACCAAATGGATTTTATTCGAGGTTTAACAGTCTAAAAATGAAGGAAACGAAGATTTTAATTCAATTACAAAGTGATTAAATTAAACCCTAATATTAAGAAACATTAAGATTTACAGTTAAAAACGTGAATTCTACTAGTCTTAAATTAAAATCAAAACATTGAGAGGGAGATGGTACCTGGAAGAGGTCAAAGACAACATGATCAGGAAGAGAAGAAAGATCAGGGATACGAGAAATATTACGAATACCAGACTCAATCGCTAGAGAAAGAAGAGAAGGTGGTTGCAGTTTTCTACTCATTCGACGAAGACATATGCTTCCAGCTTTCTCTCTCTTGATCTGTTCTTGTTTTTCGCGCGGAAAGATTCTCTCCGTCTCTATGGTGTTATCTGCGTCTAGTGATATCCCCCGGCATCTCCGTCTATGTGCTAAAAGTTCTACGTGGAGGTATGATTTATTATAAAGTAATTTTGCAAAACCCTCTAACAAACTATTCTCTTTTTACCAATTTTATCCGTGATCAGTTAGTGTTAATTAATCATTTTACGTGCTAATTAACCGTGTTAGATGTGAGGTCAACTAATGTAACAAGGGTTAGTCAATTGGGATTAGTAGAGACATTCAGAGACTTTTTATACAAGAGATTTTGGGTGACTCTCCATGTAGAGATTTTGAGAGGCTCTCTGAATGATTTTCAAGGAATTATGGTGATTTATTGAGACAATAAAACATATATGAATTTCAGCTTACACACATGAGACAAATAATATATATATTACAAAATGAATATATGAATATTTCAATGAAAATGTATTAGTCCGTGCATGGTTAATAGAAATTGTAACCATTTTGCCAATAAAATCAAAACGAGACGAACATAAGGGATTTGTAGTAAACTTACTGGGTTTTGGAAGACAACGAATATTTTTTTTCATTTTTTACGAATTTAATTGTAGCTTAGTTGGTTATTGTTTTTAATATTTAGATATTTCATCCTTAAAGAAAAGAGAAAAAACAAAGTCTCTCAAAATATCACCAACTTAGGAGAGACTTTTTTTTATCCTTTTATGGTATGTTTTGTAATAAAAGTCACTACAGGTCTCTCAAAACCATAAGTCATTGATTTCAAATTCCAAATACAATAACAGAGAGTTCTGAAGACTTTTAGAAAGTCAGGATCCAATAACAAAGATTGTTTGAGATTTTGAAGAACTCTCTATTGACAAACAAGAGATTGACTTCTAAAATTCCTTCAATATTTCCACAAATCTCAATTGACTAACCCCTTGTAAATCAATCTTCAAAACATCAAACAACTGAAAAATCTTGATTTTTTTTCCGAAAACACTACCCAGAATCGATTTATGTTCATGCACATGTAAACCGATTCCGGTGTTTTGGTATTAAGAAGGGCATCAAGAATCAGTTAAAGTATGCGTAGGTAAAATCTGATTCTCATAATCGGACTTGTTGGCGTCATATATAAACCGATTGTTACTTTTTCGTAAGAAAAAAAAAACATTCATACTTTCATTCATTTCAAATCTACTCCTTTTCGTAGGAATCGTGGATGCACTTAGCACGTGCATCAAGCCTTTGAACTCCTAAGTAACCCTAGTGGACGAATCATAGTCTCGTGAGGGTTTACATAAAGATCTACCCACAAAATACACACAAAAAATCTTAAAACTATCAATCTTCGTCCGAGAATTCGAGTCTGATTCACCCACCATAAAGTCCGGGACGTACTCCAAAATTTTGGATACCATGAAGTGATAGCTTTCATCAAACGTGAGTCATTCCCCCTTTTCCTCCAAGTAGTGCGCTTTCACGGCTTCGTGCTACAAAAACACGACATAAACTTACTTGTTAGTTACAAATTGATAAAAGTAGATTGTGTAGAATAAACCATAAAAATACTTACAAATTGTTGAAGGGACAAGCTAAAGTGGCTAGCGTTCAAAATTTGTCGTTGGATAGCTATAAAAGCAACTATCGCATTTAGGTAGACTTGGTGCCTATCATGGATTTTTTGAAGACTTCTTCTCTTCGGGTTCCCATAATCTTGCCTAAATTTGTTATATATTTTATCCCAAAAGGTTTCGGACGAAGAGTGATCTAGAACTCGACTTTCGGCATACCATGCTTTGGTGATTGCCAAATCTTCGGCGGAGTCAAATGATGCCATTTCTTGTATGTGGAGGTATGAAATAAGTAGTTGTGGAGTATATGGAGTAGGAGCGAATAAAATGAGCAAGTTTGCGGCAAATTGGGTCCGGGGATGAGGTCTCTTTATATAGAGAAAGACCCCAATGGCTAGTTTTTTCGAAAAAAGTGAAATAATTTATCACAATCGGTATTCTCGGATGTCCAAAAAACCCGATTATGATTTTATTCCCAAAAGATCGGTCTTTATATTTGGAAACATAAATCGATTGTGCGCCTGTATAAAAATGGGAATTTCCACCGACAATAAACAGTTTATATATTTGCACATATAATCCGATTCTGATTAAAAAAAGATAGAGAAAAACTGCATTGCTAAGGCTTGAAGAATCGGATTATACTGATTCCCACATAAACCGATTTCATAATGAAGCCTCAATAATCGGTTTATAAGTGGAGTCGTATAGCCCGATTGTGTGCCTGTAATTATACTGCAAAATAAAGTATGAAGCATGCATAAACTTGTTTTGCCACAAACCCATCACACACCTAGTTATAATTAAAACCATAATCATCCAAAAAAAACAACCTTAATCATCCAAAAAAGTGTTTAAGACTTAAACCATCCAAAGTATTAAAAACTTAAAACTTAAAATATTTAAGAGAGATCAACAGCATCAGGAGCAGCAGCAACTTCTTCTTAGCAAAGGCTTGAGCTGCAGCCATCCAAATGTCTAACACTTTCTGATAGACGCATTTATGTGTCTATTTTCATCTCTATTGTATATATTATTAGTACCCATTTTTGTACTTATTATGGTGTTTTATGTCTTTGTAGGTATTTTTAGAGAAATAAGCTCTTGCGACGAAATTGGCTCGTAAAGTGGTGCTTTACACCCCAGGATAGAGTACTAAAGGCACCCCAGAAATGCACCGGAAGCACCCCAAAAATACACCGGAAGAATCCCGAAAAAATGTTGGAAAAACCCCAGAAAAAAGTGTTAAAGGCACCCACCAAAATTACTAAAGGCACCCTAAAAATGGATAAGGGCACCCCCAAGGCAGCCGAGCTACTAAAGGCACCCGCGTTTTGGATTCAGGGCACTTCACCTTCATCGTTTGAAAAATATTTTTGGCGGGAAAAAAATTCATTTTTCTGCAGAATTTTCTGTTGGATTTTTGGACGTGATTTAGTGAGATTAAATCCCTGAAACTTAATGGGTAGACGTGATATGACTATAGAAAGCTGGTATGGGTGTTGTTTCCGATCAAATTTGGCTTAATTACGTGTTTCAATCCAAAACAGTGGACACAAGTTTTCACGGGTTCAAGTGAATTTGACACGAGTTTGAGGCATGTAATGCATGAGTTTCGAGTGTGTTGCACTACAAATATTCATGAAGAAGATAAATAACGAAGTTTGACAGCTGAGAACGCGTGGAAGATCAAAAAATGGAAATTTTAGCCGTGGAGAATAATATTGATAAATGAAGATTATTTGGGAGATATGGCCGGATTAAATGAGGATTAGGAGTATAAATAGATTTATACAGGTACAAGGAAGGGTTGTGGAGAGTTTGGGGAGCTGAGAAGAACCAGAGAGTCGAGAAATCAAGTTGCAGGAAAACTCCATTTTCTGCTGCTGCTGCTGATAAACGCGAAGAACATTAGACGGAAGGTAACCGTCGTTCTTCAACAGTGACAGCGACACAAGGATGAGGGTCGTAATGCGACAGTGTTAACAACACTTCATTTTTATCGTTCTCTGTAACAGCTCAGTTTGTAACAAACAGAAGTGTTACAAACCCGGTTTTTGTCAATTTTCTCCTATTTCATCATTTGTGAACCATTTTTGAGCAATAATAAAGATGAATTTTGAGTATATTTCCATGATAATGATGAGCTAATTCTCGCGTAACCAAGACATGGAGGAAGCTATTGTTGCATGAATAATTGGTAATTATTTTACTTTTCTCTAATTTTGCAATTTATAATTCACTCAAATTACTGCTTTGCAGAATTTTAATTATTTGCATAATTTTTCCTAATTAGTTGTGATTCAATTAGATAGGTTATGCTTTGGTTAGATAATCTATGCTTAAGGGATACAATTAATGTTTGAGAATATGCTTGATAATTTGTGAATTAAGAAAAAGATATTTTAAAAATAATTAGAGTTTTGGAATTCTTATCATCATTTATTCATGTGTAATAGTGGAATCTAGTGTCTTGGTTATTTTCACTCTAAAAATTAAATCCTTAGTCCCAGTACCTCTTGCACCAATTGTACTATTTTTGTATATAATTTTTATTGATTTTAAAAAACTCGAATCTTCACAAATCTGAACGAACCCATTCTTACCATTATTTAAAATTACATCACTTTCCCTCCTAGCTTCAATCGCATCCCTCCTTTCCCTTGCAAACCTGATGAGCTCAACGAGCTCTTCCAGTGCAAGCTTGTCTGCTAGTGCGAGGGCCTGCTCCAAACGGGTCTCACAACCATACCCGAACTTGTAGAGGCTTCTAGGTACCATGGCTTGTGGCACCCTGTGAACAACATCCTCCTGGTTGATCTCTCGAGAATAAAATACTAGGTGGCCGAAGTTCATATATACAAAAAAAAAAAACTAGTTCAACAATCGGTACATAAGACAATATATGCAATCTGATTCTAACAAGAAAAACATATATGAATTTCAAACATCAAGAATCTGTTTATGTGATACATATATAAAAACCAATTGTGAAATGGAATCTGAAGAGACAACTTCATAATCGGTACATTACCACATAAATAAAACCCGATTGTAGGAGCGCAAAGTTCAAATAAAATTACTACGTAGAATCGGTTTATGCTAATGCACTTATAAACCGATTCTGGTGATGTCTTTTCATATTCTGATTTCTACCCAGAATCGGTCGATGCTAATTGCCCTCTATACTGACTCCTATGCATGCTCTTCATGGACGAAGAACAAAACCCGTAATCGGTTAATACGATATATCAACATAAACCGATATTGGGTAAATAAGAGATTTTGATTTTGAAAATTGTGGTTTTAAACATGTAAAATCAATGAATAAATGCTTATAATAGAACGGGTTGATGGAGATTTACCTTTTCTTGGTTGGATCGGAGATCGTTGAAGAAAAAAAAAAGGTTTATGGAATTTGGAAGGATTAGATGAGAATAGAAAGAAAAAAAAAATTGTAGGTTTTTATGTTTTTGATTTTTTTACTGAAAATGGTAATGGGTTAGTATTTATATGGGTTAGTTTTATGAATTAATTTGAGGCTAAAATAGCATTTTTGTCAAGTTTGGCACCCCATAGCCATTTGTAAAAGTTGGGAGAGGAATTTGATAGGCCCCAAATAAATGCCCCATGCCCCAAACTAGGAAGGTTATAAATCATCTAATAGTGTAAGATTGTTAAGTGCATATTTTGCATATATTTAGTGTAGAATACATGCTAGTAATTGTTATGTATTCTTGCGAATCATTGTATATTACGTTTGTTTTGTTTTATTTAGGTTTTGCTAGGTGAATCATCCAAAAGAAGCGAATTGGCACTTAATTGTGCAATAAAAGAAGTTAGCCGTAAGCGGAGAAGGGCCAAATACAAAGTGGAACTCATCCAAATCGAAGAGTTTTTTATATCATCATGAAGAGGACGAAAAGACGAAGTCAACGGCGAAAGAATGGAGTCAATCCGATATCGTGTGAAGAAGATAGGAGCGTTTGAAGCAAGTCAAAGTTGCAAAAGGGTGAAAGCACATAATTCCTATTGGCACCCCAATCATACGTTAAGGGGCAGACATGCTTCAAATGAAATTTGCAATGTCAGTCTTCTAGGACTGACAGTTGGTTGAGATTTGCTAAAGACACCTATTAAATTTCTCAGGGCACCCAACCTTCTTCTCAACACACTTCACGACCAGTTCAGGGAGAGTTCATGCTTTCGTATCAGGAGTAATCGGCGATTGATAATGATGATGGGCGCTGCCATCGTCTTGAGTGCTACTGTGGTTTAATAGCAAGAGGAATATAGAGATTGACAGTTCAGGGAAGTCAAGAAGGAGGAGATTGATCAGAGCTGCTGTTGATGACGAGCTGGTGGTTCATGGCAGTGATGCTGTCGAGAAGCAGTGGAGGATTTGGCTGGTTCATGGAGTTAGAGCTCGAATGACAGTGATGGAAAGATCGAGTTTTGGCAGGGGCATAAAGCTGGTGATGCTCGTGATCCATGTTAAGGTTGCTGTAAATGGAGCTGGTTGAGTTGCGATAGTTGGGAGACTTTCAGCCGAGGAATAGAGAAGGACTCGAGTATGGCAGTTGATATCAGCGACGAAGATGGAGTTTATGAAGAATGTTGCTGTTATGATGATTAACAAAGGTCGAGTGACCTTTGCTGCTTGCTGGAAGGAACGATGATGATAGAGACTGCTCTAGTTTGGAGCTGTTGACAACCATAGGAGAACGAAGAGAAGTTGGGTTGCAGTCGAGGTTCGGTTTCAAATGAGTTGAATTGGTGGTGATCCTGCTGGATAATAAGAAAAGCCAGCTTCGTTGATGGATGGAATGGAGGAATGACGTTGACCTGTTGGTGTTTTCGGTGATTGAAGAGTTAAAGCAGCTCAGGGAATATGAGTTTGATCGGTGCTGTATTCGACAAGTCGCTGGTGATGGCAATGATGGTGAAGTGAGACGAGCTCGAGATGATAAACAGGGAAGGCCGTTGATGGCAATGATCATGAGAAGCTAATGGTGTTGAGATGCAATGGAGCTGTTGTTTGCGCTCAACGGCATGGAGGTTTGATCTCTGTCGATTCTTGAACAAGAATCAGAAGCAGATGGTTTTCACGGAGAGCCTGGTATATATGAAAGTTATTTGCCGGAGCTGAGAATTCAGGGAGTTTGAAAACTCACTGATGGATATGTATCCGAGGGAGTTGGTCGAGTTAATGGAGAAGTCAGGGAGAAAATATTTTCACGGAGATACTACCGTCCGTGATTGTGACGAGAGGTAAAATAAAATCGAGGGAAAATAATTTTTCACAGAGGGAGAAGTAGCCGTGGAAGTTGGTAGAGGTATTGAAAATTTGCACTGTCAGTTCCACAGAACTGATAAGCTAACAAGGTTAAACAACAGTTTTTGGGCTGGACTTCTACCATCTCCGTAGCCCATTAGAGAATTCTTTCATGCGACCAGTTTTGGGGCGTGATCTGCAGTCCACGACTCGATAATTAGTAATTTCATATGTTCTGATTTTGATTCATGTCATTTGTCTGCAGTTATTAAATAACGTGACAATTGATTCAAGTTTTTTTTTTCAATTGTCATGTGTTTTATCCGATTTTACGTTAACATTAAAACGGTCAACCACGTTTTACACTTTATAATGTTACACGTCTTGTGGCGTCACGGAATTAACATAGTCTATTATTACTCACCAGTACGTGCCACCACCACAAAACCACATGATACCATTTCTTTCACCACAAAACTACCCAATAAATCTTTAATTTCATTTATAAATAATACTTATCACATCTATATTTAAGGTTTAGTCCACCAAAGTTTACATGTTTATTTTTTATTTTTAAAAACAAAAAACCCTCTCAGTGTCAATTTCTGACTCCGTCGCTGCTACCACCACTCTCGCCTACCCCATGTATAGGTTGTTGGGAGTAATTCTAATTTTCAATCACAAACACCATATCTGAGGTTTAGATAGTCAACATTAAGTCGTTATTAATTTGTCCCATTATTTTTTTTTTCGTCCTCTTTTGTATTGCAATCAATTTTATTTTAACATTAAAAACCATGATTTATACGATATGGTACCAAAGATAGCATGGGTGCCATTTGGTTGATCCATCTGTCATGAACAACTTGTCATATATGATTTGATATCATCCCTGAAATATATGGTACATAACTTTTTCAATCTTGCTAAAACAACCAACCGCATATTTCACAATACAATGTTATCCGACTATCCGTGTTGTAATGACAAAGTACTAATATTGTCCACCACCACTTAATAGCCCATTTTATGATTAAATAAAAAGATCAAAAACAATTAAAATTGGGCTTGGCTACTCCCCTGGCCACCACTAATGTTTCCGCTTCCAACAATTTTTAAGAAAACCACTGCTTCGACCACCTATTACCGCCACCAGTGTCTATTAATATCATTTTTATTTTTACCAAAATTATGTATTAATGAAAATACATATTTATTAAATTAATTAAGGGAACATTTATAGTGAAAAAAAATTAATAGATCATTTATTATGAGTAATTAGTGAAAATCTAACTAATAGAACACTTTATAATTAAAAAAATTAATAGATCATTTATTATGAGCAATTAGTGAAACAATAATTAATAGATCATTTATTATGGCACGGGTGTTATATAAATTACGTATAATTATATTAGATATTTAGTGAAAATTGTTTCTAATCAAATTCTTCTAGACTTTTGAATAGAAACCCGAAAAACAGGGCATTCTATATACATATATTGTAAATGCCAGTCGATAGTCAAATTATAATGTGCAATCTAAGTACTTTTAGTAGTTTCTCGCTAAGTGTATCTATCAAGATGAATCCAAAATGCTACTTCCACTAAAGTCTAAAGAGAAAAAATAAAAAATTGGTACTTCAGAAAATCTCATCTTTCTGGACGAAAAATTTGTGAATAGATTAAAACCTCGGCGACCTATGATAGCCAAATTTTCATAATCTGGCTAATAATAAAATACAGACACCCAAATTCAACCATGCCATTATTGTAATTAAGTAGGCTATCGTTGAAAATGTATACTTCAGTTAAATATACAATAAATGAAATTCAAAAAAATGATAGAAACCCCAAAAATTCATACATGAAGCGATGTCGAAATAAATAGTTTTCTCAAATATTATTTTCTCAGAGTAATTTGATTGGTCAGAGATGTACGTTTTGGTGGAAGAAGATTGAGAGAACATGGAAAGAAGATTAACCAGAAGTATATTTTTGGATTTAAGTCTTTTTTTTCTTTCTGCAATCTATCTCCCCTTCCTAATTTTATTTCTGATTTTTGTTTGCTCCAAAGTGAGGAATTAAAGTTTTTAAAATCCACTCATCCTAACGGATGTGAGTGAGAGAATGAATTGTCCTTTTATGGGAAGATAGGTTTGTTATTTTCAGATGATCAAATTTCTCTGGTTTGATTTTGACTGTTGAGATGGGATGAAGAGAATATGTAATGAATTTCTCTCAATTAAAGTGTGTATTCGTAGGATCGACCACAGTCGTGAATTTATCAAATTAAACCAGGACCGGTCTTTATCTTTCCTAACTTAGCGAAGCTTCGTTTTATAATACAGTATAAACAAATAGACAGAAAAATATACTTAGTTAGGGTACAACCCTTACCATAACGACAAATCTCGACTATAAGTAATTTTTTGTGTATGGATTTTGACTCGTGCCATTTTCCTTTAGTAATTATATGACGTGACAGTCTTTTTTTTTTTTTTATCTTTCATGTACTCTAACCGATACTATTTTATCATTAAGGACGATCAACCACATCTTTTAGTTTATAAAGTTACCCATTTTGTGGCGACACAAAAGTAACATAGTCTTGATCTATTACTACTCACATACCGCCGCCGTCGCCACCACCACAAAACCATATGATACTATTTCTTTCTCCACCATAACCGCCGCCCATCTCCCGTTAGCCGTTGTTCGTACTTCTAATTTTGAATTACAAACGCCATGTATAAAGTTATAATTGAACAAACCTAGGTCGTTAATTAATTTATTTCATTATATTTTTTTATTGTTATATTCTCTTTTGTATTGCGATCAATTTTCTTTTAACATTCAAAACCATGACTTATACAATTGGGTA
>JAJJMB010008951.1:3592018-3703586 GCA_023531105.1 Papaver atlanticum | reverse complement strand
TTACAATACAATGTTACCCGTGTTTTAAATATACAAAACTAATATTGTCCACGACTATTCACCAACACACACCACCCATCACCACTATTTCTTCCACCACCACCACTCACTAACACCCGCCACCGCTTCTATCAGCCATAACTTCTTACACTATCACCACTAATTTCTATTAATATAATTTTTATTAAAATTATTTATATTTATTAATTGGAATACATATTTATTAGATTAATTAAGAGGACATTTATAATGAAAATTTAATGAATTATTTATTATGCTCATTTAATGAGACACTAATTAATAAAACATTCATAATGTTTTTTGAACAAACTACGGCCATTGATTTATCTACTCCCTAGATAAATATGGACCTCTCTTTATCTTGCCTAACTTGTCCAAATTGTGCTTTATATTCTTGATTGAAGATAATCTTAGGTGTGGGTATGTTTGGAGGGAATATATAAGAATAGTAGGCATGGGAATGAAATTCCTCCGTAATAGAAGAATTCAAATCCCATGGAGACCTAGTGGTATGGTTAGTATTTTTATTTATTTTTTGATACTAAAAAGAAAATTAATTACTGATGAAGTTGAGTTACATAGATATTATCCTCCAGAATTGCATTTGCTGCAAAAGTTGGTGGATGTGAAGGCCAAACTCTTGAAACTTTAAAATTCTTAGCTTGCCTAGCGAGTTTGTCTGTTGGCTTATTGCATTCTCTACTTATAAATTTGCAAAACCATCTAGGGTTGTTTGTTAACATAGTTTTGATATCTAGAATCATAAATTGATTTTCCCAAGCTACTTGCTGGTAATGTCCATGAACTGCATTAGCCACCGTTTGTGCATTTATCTCAAAACACGCCTCTGGTATTATAATCTCTTCTGCCCATTCCGTAGCTAACAGCAATCCTGCACATTCAGCTTGCTCCGAGCTCATGTATCTATTTGCATAGATGCACTTCCCTCATTCTTAGGTACCTTCCAAATTTAGAATTATTAGTCACATGTCTATATGATGTTCATGATTAAGTTTTTTATATGATGCATCATAGCAGAAAGAAAGGTAAGGTGAATCTGGAGGTGTCCAACGACTTGTACGTCTCATATTTTATTGAACTCGAACAACTGCATTGTTTATTTTCAACTTCATTTTCTTCCATGTGCTATCATTTAGCAAGTGGATACGTTTTATGGTACTAACAGGATTTGATCGTATTTCCTGAAAGACACAGTCGCAGCGTGCTTTCCATATCTCCTAGGCCATGTTTGCCATCTTCACAATCCAGTCATCTACCAAATTGCTTATTGCATTTGTGAACCAGCTTTTTATCCACTCTGCCACATTGTTACCATATCGATGGATATTTTGACTTGCTCCTGATACTGTCAGCCAAATAGCTCTTGAGAAAGTGCACTCCATCGGAATATGTTTTGTTTTTTCCACTCCTTGGTTACACATCTTGCAAATATCACCCCCGTAGTTAAAAACTCTGGCTAACCTTTCATTTGATGGAACAGTGTCACATATACATTTCCATAAGAAATGTTTAACCTTTGGTAAAGTGTCTAAGCCCCATAATATTTTCCAGAGTCTCGATGTAACCTCATTATATTGAAGAGCATTATTATGTTTAATATCCATTAGTTTCTTATAAGATCACTTAACAGAAAACTGACCCGTCCTTGTAAGAGTCCACACTAATCTGTCTTCACATGTCATGGGAATATGGATATGAAGTATGAGCTCTGCATCATCTTGAGAAAATAGATGTTGTATCAAATGAACTTTCCATTCCTTAGTGTCATGATCGATCAAGTATAAAACCATGATATAATTGCTTGCTTCTTCATAAGAGACTGCAGGAAGAGGTGGTGTAGATTTACTCGGAATCCATTTATCTGACCATATATGAATTTTACTTGCATTACCAATAACCCAGAAACTGAATTCCCGAATGAATAGCATCATGTTATAGATGCTCTATCGGGCCCAAGTAAATTTATTCTTTTTCTTTGCATGCATAGCATTGGTATTTGGAAAATAGCACTACTTCAATGCATTTTCCCATAGTTGTTCCTGTTGATTACATAAACACCAAGCTGTTTTGGCCAGCATTGCTTGATTAAAGCAAGAGTGATCAAGGAAACCCATTCCTTCATTGCATTTGTCTATACCAACACTAGGACAAGAGAATAGACATATACCTAGCTTTACCATCTTTTCTGCCCCACTAAAAGTTACGCCGAACTTTCTCCATTTCCTTCAATGTTGTCTCCGAGATTTTGAATGCGCACATCTGATGTGAAGCCATTGTAATGAGAATATTTTTTACCATCGCAGACCTTCCAACTTGGTTTATGACTTTACCATTCCACCTTATCAGTCTAGTTTTCATGGTGTCAACTAAGATTGAAAAAGAGGATGTTTTTTTCCTATTTAGAAGTAAAGGTATACCCAAATACCTCTCATCAAGAGACATTTTCTTCATTCTGAATCTTCTTAATAATATCCTGTAATGGCGCGAATGTATATGTTTTGAGAAGAATACTGCAGATTTCTGGAAGTTGATCTGTTGGCCTGAGACTTTACTGAATTTGTTGATGACTTCGAGAAGATTGTTTGCATTATGAATATCATCCTTTTCAAACAACAAGCAATCGTCTGCAAATAATAGATGTGTAACTTGTGGTGCATTTCTGGATATTTTGATACCTTGTATTTTCTTTTCTTGTTCAGCCTTAGCTAAATATCTTGTAACAACCTTCATTATGAGCAAGAATAAGTATGGTGACAATGGGTCACCTTGACGAATGCCCCTTGATGGTTTGAATGATTTGCACGGTGATCCGTTGAGTAGAATTTGTATCTCCGTTGTACTAACACATCATGAACCAGCTGACGCCATTTGTTGCCAAATCCCAGCTTTTCCATCACCTTGTCGAGGAAGCTCCATTCCACACGATCAAAGGCTTTGCTCATGTCCAGTTTTTAAGCCATAAAACCTTTTTTAGTTTTTTTCTTCTTCATGCAGTGTATTAGTTCTTGGGCAAGGGTAATATTATCACTAATTTTTCGTCTTGGAACGTATGCTACCTGCATAGGAGATATGATTTTATTGAGGTGATGCTTTCATCGTGTTGCCATGATCTTCGTGATGAGCTTGTATGTTGTATTGCATAAATCAATTGGCCGATATTTACCATTGTATGAGGTAGTTTTGTTTTTGGTATCAAACACAGATTCGTCTTGTTCGTTCTTTTTAACATCCTCCCTGATACAAAAAAACTATGAATCATGTTTATAACATCCTCATTAACAACTGGCCATTGAGTTTGAAAGAAACCTGGTGGAAAGTCATCTGGTCCTGGTGCTTTCCACGGCTTTATGCTTTTGAGTTCTTGAACAATTTCTGGTTCTTCCGGTACCTTTTCGAGAGCAGCATTATCAACATCTGAAATACATGTAGGCAGTAAACTTGGAAAATTATCATCTTCAACTGGTCCACATGTAGTCATGATTCCTTGAAAGTGATTATTAAGGAGATTTTCCAGATCAGCTCTTCCACTTCACCAGCTACCATTTGGTTGTTGTAGAGACTCAATTTTGTTCCTTGCTCTTCTTTTATTAGCCTGTAAATGAAAATGCTTTGTGTATTGGTCTGCCTCATGAAAAAGAGTATCTCTAGCCTTTTGTCTATAAAACTATTCTTCTCGAGTATTTCATTCCTCTATCTCCTTCTCAACTTCTTTCACCTTGTCTGTATTATCTGAATTTGTATCAGACAATTGTAGTATTTTCAGCTACTCTTGTAACGACTTCAGTTATTCCTGTATATTACCAAATGTAGTTCTATTCCAGACAGAAAGGGTTCTTCTTGTCTCTGATAATTTTTTCTCCAAAAAAATAAGCTGCAGAACCGTTAAATTGCTTGGCCCAAGAATTATTGATTTGTAACTGACAAGTTTTATCTCTTAGCCAGCATTCAAAAAAAATCCAGCTTCTAGAATTTAGAGCATTATTAGGTAACATATCAAAGAATATAGGACAATGATCAGATCCTAGGAATGGAAGATGTTTAAGACAAGAGCTAGGGAAGTGCATTAACCATTCAGAGTTTATAAGAGCCATATCTAACCTAGTGTTGATTTTTCCGGTTCCATGTTTGTTACTTGTCGATGTGTAAGGGTTACCATGAAAACCTAGGTAAGAAAGACCAATCTCATACACAGTTTGATCAACTGTACTGACTTGACAAGTATAATCAGTGCCATTGATTCTTTCTTCACTATGAAGGGTAAGGTTGAGGTCTCCTATAAGAATCCAGGGGATGAGATATTATATGTTTCACAGATGTCTTTAATAAAACTCCATTGATGCCTCTTTTCTCGTGGGTATGGTGAACCATAAACACAGGACAATAACCATTTTGGTTTGGCCGAATCACTACAAACAAGACAGTGAATCATGTTTTTATCATTATATATGATGTCTAATTTAAACCCATCTTTACAGAGTAAACATATTCCCCTAGATCTACCAATGGATTGCACAAAAAAAGAGTTCGGGAAGCTCAGAGGTCTAACTAAGTTTAGGATTTTGTCTGAGTTTATTTTAGTTTCTTAAGAAATATAATATCTGGGTTGAACAACTTATTAAGATCAGCAAGATAGTTCCTGGTATTTTTGGCTGCATAGCCATTGCAATTTCATGCTATAATCTTCATGACTATATTGTTTAGATGATATGGGACAAAATAGTTCTGATGGCTAAAATAAATGGTATGAGAAACACTATGAATATAATGAGATGCAGTAAATTCTAAAATAAAAAAGTAATTAATTTTGAAAACCAAGGATATAGTTTGGTGGTATACCTGTGCAGTTTCTCCATGATAATAATTTCTGGTTTCAGATTTGAAAAGACGAGGGTACCCAAATACACCACAATCTTTAATTTATCCACCTATAAGTCCTCTTACCGAAAGTGATTGTCTATGGAAAAAGTCGAGAAAATACGACAAATCGATATTCACGCTTTGTGTGATCATCTATGGATACGATATCGAGACAATACAACAATCAAAGTGTGATTACTTGATAATAGGTTCGGACTTAACCAAACACTATAGGATCACTATCAAGTAAATCGAAGTTAACGTTTGTGTATTTTACTTCTAATTATAATAAACAATTATAATTGCGGAAATAGAAAAGTAAAAGACACGGAAAAATCTAAACCGCAAATGCAGAAAAACCCCGGGACCTAGTCCAGAATTGAATACTCTCATAATTAAGCCGCTATACAAAATCTAAACCAACTTCTTATAGTTGAGACCAAGCAACTAAACCTAGTTCACTTAGTTTCTTCAGTATCCATGCGCTTCCGACATTCAATGAGTGCACACACTGGAACAATTCCTTTGGATCGTATTCCAAAAAGTAAAGGAACAACAAATCTGTTTGGTAACAACTCTATTGATTCTTTCCAGATAAAGATATCTAAAGTCATATGCAAAGGTTTTTCCGTTTAAGCTAATAAACTCCTTTGCCTGGTTAGATCAATCCAATCTCTATTACCTAAGTAATACGATTCGGATTTGTAACAATCAAAATAGATTTCAAGAGAACTATTAGGTGTTACCGATCTCACGCAACTAATCAATCGAATAAATTCGTATCTAGTTGGATCCTAGCCGATCAAGGTTTGTGCTACACAAAGATATGAGAAACCAATGAGAAATCTTCTTCGTCTTCAAATCTTATTTAATCTTCAATTAAACCTGCACAACACCACTTGAATCTCTTGTGATCAATCACGCACAGAACGGAGTCTGTTAGCAGTGGATTATCACAAGATGTCTTTAAATCTAAAAACAGTTCTAAAGATCCCGTCGATACTTCGATCTAGTTTGAGTGAATCTTATATCAGAAGAGAAGATTTTCAAGAATAAACAAACTAGGTGCAATCAAAGTTCAACAACCGTTAGTCAATCAAATCAATCGAAAACTAATAAACTGCAATTATCTAGTTTCCCACCAACGGTACTCGTAGAGCTTCTTGATCACACGGAAGTCTTTAAACGAGCGGTCGTAAGAGATTTCGCCTAATTAGGGTACTTTCTTCTCCGATTAGACGGCTCCACCAGAAACAACAAAAAGATGAAGTTTGCCTGGCTTTTAGGATAGTTTGCTAGAAATGAAAACTTATGTATTTATAGACCAAGGATGTTTGGACACCAAGGAATTTCCAAAACCGAAAGTATTCTTAAGATATGCAATAAATGCCCATTCGGTTTTCATAATTCCATGAAATGCTTTGTCCAATATTTTCTGAAATCTCTCAATAGAAAATCTCCAATTAGTAAATGCACATTACTAAGTTTTATTCTCTAGAGATATGCATTTAATTGCTGGTAATTAAAGCATACAAAACTAACAACCTTAATTAAAAGATTCTTAATTTATTTCGGACCTGGATCTCCTTGAGTAATTAAGGAATATCTTTGAACAATAAAAGATAAGAGTTATTATTTGTGTTCAAAGTATGTTGGCATCTTTTCTTTGTAAATCATCTTTCATATTTAAAATCTTGGAATCGATTATACCACACTTCCAAACAAGTTTAGAATTGGTTCATCTGTATTCCAAGACAACTATGTGATTGATCAAATATCAAATCACATTCATGGGTTCAATCGGTTCTACCAATCACTAGGATCGGTTATACCTTAATATGGAACACTTGTGATCCACACAAGTTACCAGGACCGGTTACATCAGTTACCAGTATCGGTTACGTCAATTACCAGGACCGGTTACCATATACTCATGGTATTGCTTGTGATCGGTCACACCGGTCACTAGGATCGGTTACACCAATTACTAGGACCGGTTACACAAATTACAAGGATCGATTACACAACTCTTTTGTGATCGGTCACACCAATTACTAGGATCGGTCACACCAATTACAAATATCGATCATACCATCTCAGATGATTACTTAGGATCGGTTACACTAATTAATCAAAACTAGTCATACCAAATCATAAGCAGGCATTGTGATTAGTTATACCAAGATACATAACAAGTTACGATCGGTTCTACCATCTCACACATATTGGTAATCCAAAGATATGCAATGAATAACAATACCAATAAGCCTAGCGATTTCCCTTTCGATTCATAAAACAAGTTCATGAATGTACTTCCTTTAAACAAATGTAAAACCTTATTTCCTAGGATGAAATCTTCACCTTTACCCATTCACATAATCATAACAACATTCATAAGATTATGTCGATGTCATATCTACGAAGTTCAAAAGATAAGCGTTATACTTCGTAGTCTAATTCCTTAATACTATGATCATATGATCATGTCTCACTACTAGAGTAAAATATTCATTCACATCTTCGCAGTTATGTTTTCAATATAGCACGACTTAAAAGATACGTTAGGAATAAAACAGTTCAAGTCAATATTACTAACCTCAAGAGGAAGGATGATGTCGTCGTTGTAGCTCGTTACTTCTTCACGTTCTTCAGGTCTTCAAGTAATACTTGTATGTCTTATATTCCTAGACTTTCTAGTCTAACCTATACGAAGTTGTCTCTAGTACATAATCAAGCGACTCTTAGATGAGTTTTGATTCACTAAAATATGACAACCAAACTTGACATACCAACGCTTGGTGGGTTCAACCGAGCTATGCTCTAACAAGATTGCAATGTTAAAGGATTATTATAGACCATCCCCTGTGATGTGCTGATGTTGACACTAGTATTTGTGTCATTTTTCATAGTACTTGGTGAGTTAACATGAATGTTATGTGGATTCATAGATGGTTCTTGGTTGAGAAAAGAGTTTCTCATTCTTTTAGTTTGTCTTTGAGCATCCTCAGATTCTTCTTCCACAGGGTCTTCCAAGATTGGATCTACAATACCACGTTCATCATTACCTTCATAGACATCTCTTTCCTCTTGCAATAAAGCCTCATATTCCTCTGTTGTTAAGCTATCTAGATAGAGCAAATATGTTGTTTGAGCACACATATGATTCCGGTGGTCTATAACAAAACACCTATCGTATATCTTCTTTGGTTGTAGCTCCTAGTGGTAACGAATCCATATATCTTTTCCTTCAATATTTTTCCACCAACCACCTCGGTGTAATTTTTTTTGAAGTCTATTTCAATTCTAGCTTTCACTGTGTTCCCATGTCTTGGTCTGCAATTCTCTTGAATGGTTGAGATCTTCCTACCCATGAAACCAATGGCTTCATCAATGACACTCACATTCTTCATCAATGACACTCACATTCAGATGCTCGAGTTTTAGGTACTTGAACTGTATGTTGAATACCTGGTGAGTAAAATTGTAGTATGTAGCTTTTGTGCCAGCTACGTATTTCTGAATAGCAAATAGTGCTTCCCCAATAATCCAAGGACCATTTCTGATTACTTCATCTATCTCTTCTTCATTATTTTACCTGATAAGCATTAGGTTCTGACCCATAACAGGAATTTTCTTATTTTTTGTATTTTCTCCACAGTGTGTTAATATCCTCTTTGATAACACTCATTTTTATTTTCCCTTGATGCATAAGTTTCCCTATCATGGCATGAGACCAATCATTTGAAGCATCATTAATGGTTTGTGATGCTCCAACTGCTCTTTTTCTTTCTGTCGATATTTCCAAATATGGTTTTCTTAATTGTCTAGAGAGTTGATTGATTCTATTCACACGGTTGTTTGAACTTTCGGCCATTTTTGAACTATCAGCCAAAGTAGTTTTCCTCTGAGGTTATGGGAGATAGGTTTAGAGAATGTGCTACTGAGGTTGATGGGTATTCTAAACAGGTTATGAACATATATATCCTTTCTAAGTATCTTTGGAGAAAGAAAACAATGCCGCGAAAAAAGATGGATATCTTTGAAATTTGGTTGAAAGCTTGGTACGTGTTTCCTTTAGTGAATAAATTTGTTATGAGAATAATATTTAGTCAAGTTTTGACTAGAAATATCATTTTTGAAGGTATTGATCCAAAAGAAAGGGACGGTATTTTTGGAAATGCTTAAATGAGGGAACTGATGGTGTATGTGGTAATCAATTCCCAAAAATTTTGGGAAATTACGGAATCTCCGGCTATCACACAGCATAATTTTAGTATGGAGTTTGGGATTTTAATTTTTTTTGAAATGAAGGTTTTGAAATGGTTGGGTTTTCTGATTATTATCAATATTTGATCTACTAATGAGTTCAAGGGTTAGAGATGACTCTAATCTACTAGTAAAGATCATCACAGCTAGGATGATGATATGCACCACTGCTTTCCACGCCATTGTTATTAATTCAGAAGCGAACATTCTGAAGCTTCACTACAGGATACCACAAATTATTACTGGAGAAGACTGCACATAGAGAAAAAATTACCACTTCATAGAAAGACTAGATTAAATACATAAGAGCAATTCAGTGATAAGAAAACTAATAGACTATTTTTTTAAAGAATGAGAGATTCATAAGAAAGTTCCACAAGATCAAATGAAACTCTCAATAATCAGACAGAGATTAAGTTGGATGATAAGAACACAAATAAAACTATTCTAACGACATGAGTTCATAAGAAAGTTCCCCAAGATCATATGAATACACTCAAAAAGCCATGCAACGATAAGACTAACAAATGGAAAAACTGATTACTGTTTTTTATGAAAAGAAAAAACATGAGATATTCATAAGAAAGTTCCATAAGATCGAATGAATACACACAAAACATCCCCAGGATTTTATTTTATTCTTAAAACAGAGAGAGTAACATCCCCAGGATTAGTTTTTTTTTTTCCTGTGAATGGAATTTCTTTCACGTCAGGGCAAGTCTTATGATGGAAGAATTACATCTTCCAAATTCCATGACATCTTAGCATTTGGAATAGATCATGGAAGTTCAAGTTTAATGGTGAAAAGTAAAATAGATCCCAAAATGCGATTTTGAATTGCATTCAACGCGTTTCGAAATCAAGTTCAATCATGTCCCACAAAATCGACGGTCAAAAGAGACCATTCGATTTTAAAATACAATCAACCGTACATTAAACGCAAATCGAAATTGCGCTTAAGATTGCTATTTTCTCTCGTATTCCAAGATATATTCCATGAGACCTTGGAAAAGTATGAAGGACTCTAACTTGGGATCGTGGAAGGTTACAAAGATGCGCATGAGGGGAATACAGATTCCCTTAGTGAGCCGCATTGTGCGTACTCTTTATACTGATTGGATCTGGAATCGGGGATTACTTTTTTACACATGAATTGCTCACATAGGATCTACGTATTTAGTTGACATAAGATATCAGATTTATTCATGTTCGGGGTACGTACAACATAAGGTTTCTAGGATAAAATGAATTAAGGATAAATCCGACAAAATATGAACTACAAAAATGCACAAAAAAGATAGTATGATTTTCCCGTTGGATTGAGCGTATACGAGAATTGATACGAAGAAAGATATCCTTAATCGATCGAGTTTCAGTTTCATTTTTAAGAAATAATAAAAAGTACAAATAAAAATAAGAGAAAATGCAAAATCAAAGCACAGACTATCTGCTTATATCCTGGATATTGTTTAGAGAAAAAAGAGCTTCGGGTAAGTAAGTATATGCTTTTCTCTTTTTAGTACTTTACTATGTTGGTGAATTTTAAATTTAGTAAGTGAATTTCAAATATAATAAGAGAAAGATTAAGTACTAACTGCAAAAAGTTAAACTGGGTAGTTGATGAAATTTCTGATTAGAATAAATGATCTAATGATGAGAAGATGAGCAGCTAATTAATACATTCATCCGTTTTTGATGATTTATGAGATGATCAAGTTATTTGAGAGTTAAGGATGAAAGGTCTATTCAACGGACTATGAGCTTCAATATCTTGAAGATTTTTCACCATATTGTGTTGTTTACAAGAGAAGGATACCTAATCCGCCAATAATTTCAAAATGCATCTGTTTTGTGGAACCCTAACAACACAAAAAGATCTACAGTTATTTTACTTGGTAAATTCTCATATTGTTACTCCACATAACCAAATGGGTCTTTTCTTTCTCGCTATTGTGTGGTGGTGTACACTTATTTTATGAAATGCTTATAGGATTTAAAAGTTGAGATAGCTTATTAAACTCCGTATCGGTGTGCTTTTTTCGTCTATATGTTTTTTTTATTTATATTAAATCTATATTTTTATCTTAGCCTAACCAGTTTCACGGTCACAGCATGCATGACAAAGGGCTTTTTCTCCACTACTTTAAAATTGTAGTCCCCACCCCATTAGGCTTACTTGGAGGACGCTTTTGGGCCACCATTCAAAGAGATGTGAGAGAGTAGTCTTTCTGTGGTCTATTTTGACGGTTTGGTATTAAACATAAAAGCCTATAACGGGTTATGTTACAATATTAAGTCGGATAGGATGATCCATCGATTTTACATACAACAAAGCAATGTAAAAGTTACAATATAAATTCTTCAACCGTTTTCTAAATATTTCATGAATCAGAATCATCAAAGGTAAAATAACTAGGTTAAACGACAATTTGTTGTTTGGAAACAAATAAGAAATGTTAGGGTCATTGATAGATCCAACCATTTCTCAAGGTTTAAAACAAGAGCAGCGTAGCAAATGTCACACATAAATCTGAAATGAGACTGAAATCGGTCTGAAACTACTGGAGGCGGCTGAATCGGTATTGGAAATCGGTCTTGGAACTGATATTTGCAGAGGATGTTGCAAAAGATGTTAAAGAAGACGACGATGTTGAAGATGTTCTTGATATTCAAGAAAATCACCCCTCAATAAAACCAAAATGGTGACAGCTAAAAAATAAACTAAAACCTACAAAATCGAAATAGGTTTTAGTTCTCTAGGGTTTTCAGCGTTTTTTTTTCGGGAAGAGAGAGGTATGGATGGGTATGGTTACCTAGCTATGCAATACATATAGTTCTATTAATGACACGATAGTGAAATAGTCTTTCTAGCATTTCATTGTATTAGATGTCTATCTATGGATCTAAATTCCAAACGCTCATTCATTAACGAGAAATGAAGGGAATAAATACCTATACTATTAGATCCTGTGTAAAACTATCACTATCTGAATTGGATTAGTCTTTATATATATAATATTCATTCACTTTGGTAACAGAATGAGAGGTATATAACTACTAACCCAATTCCAGTAAGACCATATCAGCACCACCAACTATATAGATTTCGAGTGCTCTACTCAATAACGAAGCATAATTGGGATGTTTATGTGGATCAGTGTTGTTCCATTATTGTTCCATTACTATGTTATTATACACCCCAACTGTTTTACCATTACCATGCAGGAAACAAACTTATTACCCATAAACTCAGCAGGTCCAAAAGTGATCAATGCATAAGATAATTTGAGTAAGAGAAAAGGCAAAGACGTAGTTGCATAGACTCAGCAGGTCTGTAACTATCTCATTCTATTGTGTGGAACGAAAAGGAAATGGAAGTACTTTATGCTAGGATACTTTATTTATAAATCAGATCCAGTTACGTAACAAGATAGACGATACACAATGATTTTCATATGACATTGATTTAAGATTCACATTCTATGACATAATTAGAAATTTTTGTTTAGTTCTTTTGCTATGAATGAGAAGATTTTCTCAATTGTTACCATATTTGTGTGTAAAGAAAAATAGAACGAAAAATTTACTTTTATTATCATTTGTATCTTACTTAAATAAATTAAGATATTCTCAGAATATATTGATATTGATATTACCAAATGGTATTAGTGTTTCCTACCAATTAAAAAATAATCTACTAAGTAATAAAAAATAGAGTTTTAATGGATCTGAACCACGGGTGCGGGGTGAAGCCCCGCCACACCAAAACAACAATTCCGAATGGACCCGACTAAGAAAGACCTAATAAAAAAAAGAACATATGACATTATAGAAAACGACGATGCCTCAACGTTGATCGAACTGGAAGAACATGATGATGAAATTAACGATATTATGGAGAGGGATCCTGACATGCCACCGTTGGTCGAGATATATGAAGAAGACAATAAAATGTTTACTTATTAATTGATATTATAAATAGCATCAGTATTTATTTTTAGACACATCGCTTTTGAAACATATTATTAGAGCTTACTTCTGACAGTATATTATTTAATATTTTTAAACCAAAAAACCAATCGTGGCAATTTTAAACTAAATGGATGCGAATCTTATAAGTATCAGCGCTAACATGGTGTTGGGGACCAGTGCCCATCTTAGATAAAGCCTATTAAGCTGTATCATGGAACTACACTTACGTAGTAATTCAAACACCACTAACAAACATGTTATGCTGAAAGGTGATAAGAAAACTGTATTCAACGTAGTAATGCCGACTTCTAAATCTCGACATAAATAAAGCTATCTCTGCAGTAACACTGCATGCACACTTCTTGCATTTCACATTTCTTTTTATTTCTTTTCAAAATTGCATTTCATAAATTTGCATGTGATATATCGATCTTCCCAAACTTTTACAGATAAAGTTGTTGGATAGACAATTTGTTAATAAACAAAAGGTTGGACAAAAAAACGCGTAATTATGTTCAATTGCAAATAATTATAGGCATATAAAATTTAACTATTTTATATCCAAAATTTATGGAGTCAATTTCTTTTTAATTATTTTAAATATCTGCCCATAAAACTAGTTCAAGAATTTAGGTTTATAATACCAAATTTAAATCATCAAATCATTAGATACCTAAAGGATATCAGATTTCCCATTCCTTTAAAAAATCAAGCTAATTAAAGACTGTTCAATAAAAATCTAATGCGTTTGACCACGGGTGCGGGGCGAAACCCTGCCACACTAAATTAGCTGATCCCACCATTCCCAGTGCTAGCACGGGTTACACACTAGTAACCTTAACTACTGGAGATGAGTTTTAAGACAAAGGTCTTATTTGGACCAAAGTATGAAAACCCTCCAACAATGACCTCTACATAGGATTTTTTCGACCCACTATTGGAGATGCTCTTAGTTGTCCATGTTTTACCTTACTGGTCCATGGTTAGGTGCTTGGTTCGACCAGGATTTCAGGTTGGGATGAGATGTTCTTTCTCTCGCGTATATGAATAATAGGTGTAATTATTTCTCATCTGTGTAAGATTTTTTAGTTCATTAAAAAGAAGAACACCGACAGGTCTCCTATGGTATCACAGGTTATCCTTCTGCCGGGAATCACCATCACTGGTAACCGATTCAAGCTTCTTTAACAATTTATACATCTACACTTAGTTTTGTAATAACTTTTTGTTCTCTTTCTACTTTATTCTTTGTTTTCTATACATTTTGTTTCAATTGTGCATTCTCAACAAGCAAAAAGAAAAGAAAAGAAAAATTCTTTCAATGGGTGGGCATGGGATGTGGCTGGTTTTTGGTCCCGTCATGTGAGAGCATTTTTCTCACGGTTTCTTCACTCGTTTTTTTCTTTTTTTTTTGGCCGTTCGTGAAGCGTTTTTGTTGTGCATTATGAATGTAGAACTTCTCATGTTCTTCTTAATGAAATCTTCAATATCATTTTGGTCAAACTCAAAGAAGACGAGTACCTGATTTAGATATCTTGAGTTCTTCCTCAGTTGAAGAAATTTAAGGTTCTTCATTTTCTTGATGGCTCGATTGGATGTCCTTAGCCTCTGAAAATTGACCGCTCGTATCCAAGTTTGGAAGTCAGGAGTGCACCCATGACTATTTTTCACCACAAGTAATTTGTACCATGGAAGGCTGGTGATACCTTAATAGAGATTGAACTCTTGTCTGTAGAACTCATGTCACTTAACGCCCTCAAAGACGAGCACAAATAGCACTAAGTGTGAATTACGTGATAGAAGCGCACATTGGCGCTAGCTAAGGCTAGCACTAGCCCTGCTCACGACCCTCTAACAATGGCATTAGCCTAAACTTCTCACGGCACTGGGATATCCCAGCGCCAACTAAAATCATGATGCTATAGTGTCCCTATCACGACGTTGTGATATCATAACGCCAACTAAATTTCTGGCGTCTAGCCTAGTGCTAGCGCCCAGCGCCAACTATAATTCTGCCAATAGCTTAGTGCTAGCGCCTTCCCTTGTTAGGCGCTGGGATAAAATCTTGGCGCTAGCCTAGTGCTAGTGCCCTTCCTATGTACCATGCCACTGTGACTTCCAGCTCCAACCTAAGATGTGGTTCCAGTCTATTGCTAGCCTAATGCTAGCTCCCCTATTACCACGGCGTTGGTGCCAAACTACATCTTGGTTTTATCCTACTTCTATCTAGTGTTGGCCTAATGCCAGCGAAGACTTGACGCGACACTTGGTACTCTTTTAATGACAATAGCTTGGGTAGTCCATCTCGTTCTTGGTACAATGCTGCCAATTTCTTCCATCTTACTTATGCAATGTCCTGAGTCTGAGCTACCTCTTCTATGTCCTGAGTCGCAAATATTCTACAAGCGAGCCTCCCAGATGAGGTCATCTAACACACCACCCCGCTTACTCAATGCCTACGGCTGGCATCATCAGAGCTATATGCTCAAGTCATGTCAACATAGTCTACTCTTAAACCAAATTTAAGTCACTACTGAACTTGCTGCTTTTACTAGACTTGACACTTACCGGTCTGCTTAATCATTTAGTGAACTGAGCAACTTGCCTCACTCATTTAGCAGGTAATTGTCCTGACTCAACCAAAATAGGAGACATCAAAAAAAATCATAACGGAATATGACAGAGAGTTACTCTTTGGTCCGACAGTCTACCACAACATGCGGAGTGGTAACCCAGCCATGAACTTGGTGGTGTGGTGTGGATTTAAGGTTGTACATTTGTAGTTTGGTGGTGTGGATTTAAGGTTGGGCATTTGTAGTTTGGTAGTTTGCTCAGTGGAAAATTGCGTAGCACGGTCTATATGTGTTCTCCGTAGAAAATTGCACTGGCTTAGCAACCTTGAAAAAGTTTCAGCTGCTTTCAGTAAATCGCTTCAGCTCAACCTAAGACTACCCAAGACTTCATGCAAAACGATTTAGGATTCGACCAACCAATTCACTCTTGCCAACATGGTCGACTATGCCCTGGGTGTTTGAGTCTCACTAAATTCTACCCACCTGTATTATGAGTCTCACTAAATTCTACCCACTTATATCCAGGCAATAAAGAGATGAGACGTCTAAAAACAGTAATAATCGTCAAAAGCTCAACATGTTCTGAATCCTCTGATTTCTGGGTGAAATTTGTTTAATACCAACACAAATCAAATGCAACAAATCAACAGTAAAGAATAAACAAGCAAAATCTTTAAAGCGATGAGCAAAACTTTCAAGTTCCAAATCCTTCAAGGATAGAAATCTCAGACTGAACATGTGATTTGTTATGGATAAGTGAACTTCTAATAATCCAAAAGAAAAACAAATTAAAACCTGATAACTAATTCAGTACTGAACTTAATGGTTTTTTCTTCAACTAGGAGGAAGGATGGGGGACTTCTCAAACAATGGCATTGGCTGCACTTGCAATCCTAGGCCACAAATCTGCACATTCCTTTCCAATAGGGCCAGTGATAGCAGAACCTGCGTGTATTACAACCAAAAACAGCAGGCAAACACATAAGAACTACAGTTGAATTCGGGCCAAAATAAGAGAAGGTTAATGAGTTGCTAAATACAGATATCAACAGTCACACTGACATGAAGTTTACTTTTTAGTATTTTACAGTATCTTGAGGTTTTATCCAGCCAAAATATCTTGAGAGTATTTGGATGCCATCTTGAAGTAAATATACTTATTTCTTAATATGCAAGAGAGAACAAGATAAAAGAAAGTTACCAACCTTTCATTTCACCCTTTGGGTTTACAATAACTCCAGCATTGTCTGCAAACACGAAAAATGACCAAAAATTAGACAGAAATAAAAAAAAATCAAATTTACAGGGCTAAGCACTTAGGGAAGGAAAAAAACAAGAATATCATACAACAGAAATTCTAAGAGCCTAAGTAAGTTCTAATCAACAGATTCAAAACACAATGACAGTTTCATGGCTTCACTGACATGCAAAACTGTAAATTTAAATATGACAAAGAGATGAAAATCATAACATTACAACAACAACAAAAAAATCTCCAACTTGTGGGTACTAGTTATAACTAGAGCCTATTTTTATTTTTATAATGCCTTGGAAGACTTAATCACAGATTACACTTAAAGCACCAATTTCAAGGAAGAAATGACCCAATTGCTAGAAGAAACAAGTTTCACAATAGTCACCATCTAATCTAAACCACTGAATTCTACACATGCTGCTCAGGTAACCGCTCAGATCAACGTTGTGCTGGTCAGCAACACGTTGACTTCACATCAAGTAAATGTACTTTCGTTGAATATTGAGCTCTCATCATTGCAATATAATTTTATGCTACTGAGGTAATAATTAAGCAAACAGGTTTAAAGAGGTCAAAAAAAGGAAGCAGAGGGGAAAAAATTGGATGAAACACCATCAGCAAGGAGAAAAACTGTAGTTGAAGCACAAACGACAAATATCAAAACAGATCCATCATAACCAGCATGGGCATCAACAAATTTCAATCACAGATTTCGACATACATTGCTCAGGTGGTTACCGCTCAGATAAACATTGTGCTGGTCAGCACAATGATTACTTCACATCAAGTACAAGTACTTTCGTTAAATTTTGAGCTCTCATCATAGCAACACAACTGGTGCCTTTGCAGGATTCAAGAACAAGATAAAGAAATTTAATCATGAAACTGATTTAGAAACCCTTGTTCTAGAAAATGGTGGAGATACAAATTACTGTTTTCCTAGAGCTAATCATACAACCTAACATGCATCAAGTTTACATTATTATAGCTTCCCTGAAACTAAGCAGACAACTCTAATCTTAAATCAACTTCAAAGTTTTCATGCAGCACTAATAGCAATCCATACAAAACCAATAATTCATTATTTTAACATACAAAAATAATAATAAAAAATCCACAAAAAATGCATTTCAAGAACAAAACAAAAACAAAACCCTAAAAATAACTAGAGAGAGATGTTATAATTATACCTTCAAAGTACATGAAGACGCCATCCTTACGGCGCCAAGCTTTACGTTGTCTAACGATAACAGCAGGCATAACTTTCTTTCTAAGATCTGGTTTACCTTTCTTAACAGTAGCCATAACCATATCACCAACACAAGCAGATGGTAATCTATTAAGACGACCTTTAATACCTTTCACTGAAATGATATACAGATTCTTAGCTCCTGTATTATCAGCACAGTTCACAGTTGCTGCTACTGGTAGACCCAAGGACATCCTGAACTTGCTTCCTGCGGTTCCTCCCCTACCTGTTCATCAAAAAAAAAAAAGTAAGTTTCTAAGGATCTGATTTAGAAATAACAGAAACCTTTAGAATAAGTGATTGAAATGAAGTTAATCATACGCTTGGCCATTTTTTATCAATGAAGACTGAGATACTTCTTCTCTCTTCTCCTCGGCTCTGTCTCTCTGTCTCTCTGTTTGGAGGTCAAAAGATATATAGATTTTTAGGGTTTGGGGTTTGTATTATAAATGGACACTTTTAACCTGTTACGGACCTCAAGATTTGAGCCCAATTTTTGGAAAAGGGCACGTAGTCTGTAATAAGTAATAACTGTAAGGCCCGATGTAGTTGGGCTGTGCAAAATGCACAACGGATGCGAGATTGGTATCATTTCGCGTCCACTTCATTTAAATTGTGGATTTGAAATTTTCAGTAGCGTGTAATCTATTATCCGTTGGATTTGACACCTGCAAATGAGTGGATGAATTTGCAATTGTTTAAAAAAAATAAACAAAAAAAAGTAAATGTTTAATAATAGTAATATAATCTAGTTTTGAAACTTAGTTGTTGGAATCTAAGTAGTTACAAAAGAACAAGAGTAACCTAACGTTTTCCTGACAACAAAAACTAAAATATTCATCGTTATGAAGGTTTCCAATCAATCCAAAATTGATACTTTTGAAATATCTATGAGGACTTCCAATGCATTTGCAGGATGAAAAGCTATTACGTAGATGTACAAAAAGAACCAAAACTTACTATGTAAGAACAAAGTTGAAAACGTAGGGTACCAAAATACACCACCAACTTTTTCTTAGGCAACCTGTATGGACTAAACTCGAATACAATTCCGAGAGTTCAACTTAATGAATCTCAATCAAGGAATTATACAGCGAGCTTATATCTCTATAACTCTTGCAATTATATCTTTTCCGGTTTGCATACTAGGTATGCGTACCTTTCCTAGTTCACAATCAACAGACTTTTTATGGTACGGATAATGGGTATGCGTACCAAAAAAATCGCTGCCGAACTGTAGCTACGTCGGTATGTGTACTGGGTACATGTACTGCGGCTCTGGACTTATAACAGTTCTCCCAGTATGTGAACTGGTATGCATACTGTCCTGTATCCAGATTAACAGTAGTTCTATATCTCTCTAATAATCAATTTGAAACATTCCCGAATAACATCAATGACACATATCATTGTTCCGGGTTATCTTCAAATGATTAAATCTTGAATCATAATTATGTTCTAAACAATAAATTGTTATAAACCAAATTCATCAAGTATGAGCAAATGTTCTTAAGCTTAGTCATATTTCGAGAATGAAGTTCAAGATAAACTTGACTCAAAATTTTATTATGCATGTATTGTCTAATTTAATCATTCGACAATGTCTCAAAGATAGAAAGGTGAAAACTTGAGATATAAGTGGTTCAGTCTTCACTTACCTTTTGGTGTTGAAGTTCTCTAGAGCTCCTGTTGATATTCTCCTTCAAACCGTAAAACGCAGTGATATCCGAATCTCAACTACACACTTCTATCCTAATCCGAGACCTGACTAAATGTAGACTAGAAATCAAGATATAGTTTTGACAACTAAATTTGACAACAATCTTGAGATAGCAACACTTGTGAGTTTGACCGAGCAATGCTCTAACAAAAGTACTCTGAAGAAAAAAGAAAAAAAAAGACTTAAGTCCTAACCGATAGGACACTATATATATTAATCTATCAATTTCCAATAATAGTCTTCATACTATGAATATAACCCCAACATTATTCTTAGGGTCGGGTCTCAGACGGATGAGTGAGGTTCTACCCACGTCCAACCCGTGAAAACTATGGGTTTCAAAAATCCACCCGTGCCCAATCCGCCGAGAGACGGATCGGGTGTCCACCCGCCAAAATACGGATTAGGTTGGGTACAAACTGCGGATTTGGGTGTTTTGCTCACCCCTACGCTCGAGTTGTGTATACCCAACTGATCCAAGACAAAAATTATTAGATTAAATAAGTATCTCGATGCTTAGGGAAGAGAACGGTCCAGTTTACACCGATTTTAGCCTCGTCCTCATTAAGTTCAATACATGACGAATTTCAAGTTTGACATCTGCATCTAATCTAGCATTCAACTAATTTGAATCCATCGAATGCACGGATAGGCGGGCTAGATACGGATGATCCAATAGATTATTTTTTTTAATTAGTAAAGAGAAAAAACAAAAAAAAAACTTGAATCCTAAATAGCACATGCCAGGGATAATACTCCCTCTGTCTTAGTTTAGATGCCCAAATAAGGTATTTGTTTTGTCCTAAATTACTTGCTAGATTTCATATTTTTCAACTTTTTATCCTAATCTACCCATATGTTGGAATCAAGTCCTAATATGGAGAATTGTGTAGTTCGATTTTCTAGACACAATCTTAAATACTCCTATCCATATATCCTTTATTCTCTTGAGTTAAAGTTTATAGTGGAAATTGTCTTGAGTTCTCTTTTGACACGATTTTTTTTATTTTGAATTGTTCAAGTAAATAACAAAAAACTAGGTACCTTAAATACTTACCTATGGTAATTGTGGAAAAAATTTACTCTATCTGCATTTCTTAATTTTTGTGCAAAATCCTATTTAGGCATCTAAAATAGGACATGGGTATAATAAATTAATAAATATTGCAACTCATAACCATAATACTTCACATAATAAATGTTAGAGCATGCCCGGTCGAGCTCACGAGTTTTGTTATCTCAAGCTTGATGTCAATATTCTTGATTTCTAGTCTACTAAAGTCAATTCTCGGACTAGTATTAGAGCATGGTAAATGAGTATTAGATATCACCGAGTACCCTTGAAGAAAAAAGGACAAATAAAAACATTTGCGAGAACTTCATCAACAAAGGTATGTGAAGATTGACTTATTCTATGTCGTATGATTTTATTAAAATTTGTCTTGCAAAGAAGAAATTGCGAGTTCAAGGTTGTCTTGATTTAATATCGAAATATGATTCAAGCAATGATTGTTAATAGATATTTAACAATTTTAGTCAATAGCAATTTATTGTTCACAAACTTTTTTTATTATTTGAATCGATTTGATTCTTACCTACGTAAGATAGTCCAAGAACTGTATGGGGCATGTTTCTGAATATTTAATACGAGATACATAAGTACATGAACTGCTGGGGGTGTGCATAGCATTTCTCTTTAGACATATGTTATGTGACATTTATTTATAAAGTGTCCAGTGAACGAACTTCCAAGAGTATGCATACCATGTCATGCTTGACATAGTTCTGAGAAATTTTATCAAAGGAAAAAGTACGTGAACTTCCTAGAATATGCATACCTTATCTTTTGACAAAGATAAAAGTTTACGAACTGTCCAAGGATATGTATACCATGTCAATTTGGGCATAGTTTTGTCCACTTTTTTTCTAAAGCAAAAATGACACTAATTGTTAAGGATCCCTTGTGTACACTAATTATTGAGGCATCCTTGTACTTTTGCTAAATCTCTCTTAAACACTTCTAAGAAACCTTTATTTATAAAACCTAATTGGGATTATGGATTATTGTTCAATCAGTATGTATAGACAAAGGAGTTCGTGAACATGATTGTTGAGAAGAGTACTTGGACGATCTCAAAAATAAATATCCAAGATCAATCTTTTCGTATCCAAATAATTCAATCGGAATTCTACCAAGTGATTAAACTTGTTATATATCTTTCAAGATACGAATTCTACAAGAAACTAGTCTCGTAATCGATAAAAATTAGATAGACGTATCTACTAAGATTGAATACGTGATACTTGCATAAATCCTATTATAATGATAAACAATATAATGTGGAAAGGGAAAAACACAAGACACCATAAGTTTTGTTAATGAGGAAACCGCAACTGCGGAAAAACCCCGGGACCTCGTCCAGATATGAACACCAAACTTGTTAGAGCATTACTCGGTTGAACACACATGTTTCTTATCTCAAGCTTGTTGGCCATGCTAGGTGATCAAAACTATATCTTGATTTCTAGTTTACTAAGTCAAGTCTCGGACTAGGTTAAAATTATAGTTGAGTATCAAAGACCACCCTTGATGACTGAAGATCGACGAAGACATTTGGAGACTTTCTGTATTAGGTATGTGAAGACTAAAACATTATATTTTACTTACTATACCATCGTTATATCTATCGAGACCCTAGTTGGTAATTTGTCGGATTATTCGAGAATAATTCACAAATTTTAACGAATAGATCCGGATCGAATGAAATGGCCTAACAATTGAAACTCCGACTCTAAGATATGGGGTTTCCGGATAATACGCAGATTATTCGCCCAGACTGAAAATTCGCCGAATCAATTCGAACAGTAAATGGATGATGGGCCTTTCTTATACACGTACTTACAAAGCCCATTTCCTTAATTTTTTGATGTTTCAACAAAAACTGTTAGAGAGATTCGATATAATGACCTCCAACTCATTCGTGCAACGACTCAACCACTAAACCACGCTGTGTTGGTTGACATAAGTCCATAATATTAATTATATAATATATTTATACCATGAACCATAATACCCACACACCAAATCCTATATTTTTATTGATTTAAAACATGTCGAATTCAATGCCGAACTCACCTTTATAAAATGAATATACATGTACGTATGCCATTCCGAACTACTTCCCAAATAACGAATCGTTGACCAAATCAGAATTACCTGAATCCGTATAATACTCGTATGTTTACCGTCCCGAACTTTCCTCCGTACCCCAAATTGCTAACTAGGATCGAGACTATGTCATATGACTTATAATAAAATTACAAAGAAGAAGTTTCGATTCTAGCTTGTCTTGTGAAAAATCTCAAAATATGATTTAGCAATCAAATGTTCAAAGGCCTTTAACAATATTAGTTCTATGAATTAATTTGTAGATCAATTGAAAATTGGTTATGCAAATGATCATATCACTTGGGAATGTTTCAAACATCATAAGAGAGAAATATGAACTTACCGATATTTCTTCTCAGGGTAGGTTGGCAAACCAGTTCGCAAACTATAGATATCTGAGATACAGAAATACAAGAAGGTTGGCGAACCAGTTTGCAAACCACAAGTTCAGTTAGGAACAGTTCACGAACCCGGTTGGCGAACCGTGGTGAACTAAATTTTATAAGTTGGATAAATAGGCTAGCAGTCGGAGAACCCGCTTCTCGAACCGTGGGCAACTGAGTTCGGTAGTCTAGAAGAAATATCAGTAACAACCGAAATGAAGATCTCTTGCTTTGATAGGAGCAGTTAATTAACAGATCCCGAGTGTGTTCTAGAAACCACCAGTATTGAGCAGTCAATTAATTTGATGGACTTCATTGTGACTATATATCAAGAATTCTGATCTTTGAGAAGTATCTGAAAGAGAAAAGGTTCTTCAAAGAGAGTTGGATGATCAAATTCATATTAATAATGATATTGTTACTATGTTGGCTGATTCAAAAGCTAACTTTGCAAAAACCCTTGAGGATTTGAAGTCTGAAAAGGAAAAGTCTAGCATCTTGAAGAATCTAAGTACTCCTCTTGATTCTTGTCTAAAGAATTGTCGTATATCATGAGATAAATGAGGTCTTGGCTTTGTTAAACCTGATGTGACTCATATTCCCTTGAAAAGACTTATTGCATCCACCACTTTTGTAGGTTCATGTATGTTTTGTAGTTCATATAATCATTATTACTATACACTAGTATGTAACCCGTGCTACACACCGGGTACGATGAAAATCGATCCACATTAGGTGAGGCGGGGCTTCGCCCCGCACCCGTCCCAAAAGGGGTCTTAACTAAAAATTACAATGATAACGACAATACCAATTATTATTTGTTAGATTAATAATTAGAATCAAATTTGCTAATTATGTACTATTTAAAGTGTTAGGAGGTTAAGAAATCCTCTTAAAGAAATTACCTTATAAAAAGTATACCAACTCTTTTGAAATCAATAAGTAGTTCATGATATTCCAGTATCAGTACTACTCTAAAAATAATTGGCAATGATTGAAGTCTGCTACTCGATAGATTAGTCTTCAAAATATCTATGCAATATCTGGTTAATCAATTTTTGGAACTTAAAAACCCCAGTATAGCTTCCGGTTCACCAAATCATGTTTGTATTTTTACCTGTTATACATTGCCTCCTTACGTATCATATCATATACTTGCATTAAGAATCTAGCGTCCAACTCAACTGATTCTCCAGGCTCCAACTATTTGTAGTTAAATAAAAGTAATCATGTTCACTGTATAGTTGTATCAATATCTGATATTAGAGACACTAAGAAAAATGATATTAATATAAAAAAGATTTCGAACTCTAAATAACGCAAAACATATGAAGTGATTCCCATAGAAGATGGCGTAATCAAGGAAATGCACTGATATATCATTTTCAGAAATCAGAAACTTGTATTAAGAATCAAGCGGCCAACACAAATGCTTCTCCAGGCTCCAACTCCTTGTAGTTAAATGAAAACTCACACCAATTATATAGTTTTATCAATATTTTATATCAGAGACACTTAAAATGAAAAACACGGTATTTATATAAAAGATTGCTAACTCTAAATAGTATAAAGCGTATGAAGTGCTTCTCGTCAAATAAGACGTCATCAAGAAAATGCATTGATGTAACGTTTTTCAAAAATCAAACATGTTTTCTAACAACCTGTTTGATGTTTTTCTTGAGTTTCTCACTGCAATAGACACCCTAAACAATGTAGTAAGATAGACAAAAAAGCAAGAAAAAAATGTATACATACATATATATTTGTATATTTTTAAAAAAACAGACCCCATTTTCACCTGTTTCGAACTGACAAACCTACGAACCATCAAACTCATAATTTGATGAGAATTCAAACTCTAATTTTTGTTTGGTATGAACTGAGAAACCAATACATAGGAAACAAAAACAAAAACAAAAACAAAAAACTAAAACCAGGGGACTTTTTGATTTCCAATGGGAATCGTTATTAAGGAAATGCACTATAAATTTTTTATTAAGGAAATGCAATATAGAGTTGCACTATAACTGATCATCCAGGCTACTATTCGTAGTTAAATATCAAAAATCACATTCGCTATATAATTGTATTTATACAACTATATCAGAGACACTAAAACATATATGATATTAGTATAAAATAGATTGCGAGCTCTGAATAGCGCAAAGTATATGAATTGTTCCACGACAAAGATGATGTAATCAAGGAAATGTACCAATATATCTTTTCTCATAAAGCATATACTTGTATTACGAATCAAGCGACCAACTCAATTGCTCCTACAGGCTCCAACTCCTTGTAGGTAAACGAAAATCACACTCATTATATAATTGTATAAATATTTTATATCAGAGACACTAAAAACAACAACACTATACTTAAATAAAATAGATTGCTAACTGTAAATAGTACAAATTATATGAAGTGCTTCCCGTTAAAAAAGATGTAATTAAGAAAATGTGTTGGATGTGTCTTTATTCAGAAACATGTTTTCTAACCGCCTGTTTGAGGCCTTTCTTGAATTCCTGACTGCAAGAGACACCCTAAACAGTGTAGTGAAATAGATAAAAAACAAAAACAAAAAAAGACACGCAAAGGCCCATCAAAATAAATATAAATATAAAAAAAACATACCTGAATTCCCATATTGTTCGAACCGAAAAACTTCTGAACTAACAAACTCATCATTTAATGAGAATTCAAACTCTACTTTTTGTTTGGTGTGAATTGAGAAACAAATACCAAGGGAAAAAAAAGTGATATCAGTTAAACCAGTTTTATTTTGATTTCCAACGGGAATTGTTATTATTGCTGACATTTGAATGAACATATCTCTCAAGCTGTAGGCTCCACCATCATACAGTTGTATTAGAGACGCTAAAAAAATGATATTGATATTAAATAGATTGAGAACTCTAAATAGTGGAAAGCATGTGGAAAATCATATAATTTCTTCTGCACTCGGATCATATGAAAAAATTATACTAATACTAATCTTAATATCATTATTATTTGTGAACTTTCTAGTTTTATCAAACTCATAATTTAATGAGAATTCAAACTCTAATTTTTGTTTGGTATAAACTGAGAAACCAATACCAAGGAAACCAAAAAAAAGGTGATATCAGTAAAACCAGGGGGCTTTTTGATTTCCAATGGGAAATGTTATTATTGCTGACATTTGAATAAACATTTTCCTCAATCTGTAAGCTCCACCATTATACGGTTGTATCAATATTTGATATTAGAAATGCTAAAAGAAATGGTATTGATACTAAATTGATTGGAAACTCTAAATAGTGCAAAGCATATGAAAAATCATATACTTTCTTCTGCACACGGATCATGTGAAAAAATTATATTGATATTCTCTGCACTTGCGTCATGTGAAATTATATTGATATTCAATAGATTGGAACCCTAAATAGTGTAAGCTTCCCATCGAAGATGACATAATCAAGGAAATGCATTGACTTGCGTTAATAATCAAGCGGCCAACTCAACTGCTCATTAAATGAAAAATCACACCCACTATAAATATATAAATATATGATATTAGAGACACTAAAAAAACATAGCATTCGCTCCTGTTGGAGCTTCTCCTCTTCCACTTAGATATTTCTTTCTCATTTCTCGCGAGTCTGTTAGTGATATTCATGACTACACTTAAAGCATTTTTCTAAGTTCCCTCCCGCTCCCCTTGCCAAATAGAGACTGAAATGATATCAATATATAATAGATTGCCAGTTCTAAATAGTACAAAGCATATGAAGTGTTTCCCGTCAAAATGCAATCAAAGAAATGCACTGATTAATGTAGATCCTCGCAGCAAGAGATGTGAGTAATGTATAGTGAAATCGATCAAAATAAAAGAAACCGTCAAAATAAATAAAAAAATCCCAATTCCCAACCAATGCACCTGTCCGGTGCTCATTTTTTTTTGATTTTAATTAAAAATAGATCAGAGAATACTCTACACTGTGAAAACCATTTGTCATGTTTTTTTAGGCATCATGTATGTCAAGTCGAAGAGATGCAAAGAACTGCAAAGCAATTCTCCATATTTAACCATTTGGACCAAACATGGTGCAAGAGCTGAATACTCATTGGATGTGATGGAATTTGTATCTTGTATCTTCCATAAGACGGGTCATTGGATATGCTGGAATTTGTATCATCCATAAGACGGGATGTAAGTTAATTAACCTATCAACATGAAACACGTACAATTGAGAAAAACTGTCCAGTTAGGCATAATAAACCCATCTATTGTGCCTAATTAAACCTTTTGATTGATGTCACTAACACATCCTGTCTTTTCATGTGATACATTGCTTTTCTAGACCGGTATATCTGTCTATTGCTTAAAATGTCTTCATTTGATCTTTAAGATAAATAATTGTCTCTACCTTTTTTCACACCCGATTAAGGCTTTATCCAGCAAGAATCACATACCCCAGTAAGCCTTCTTCTTTGTCTGATGGTACTCCTTGGATTCCTTGCAGCTGAATGTTCAACGAAGGTTTAATTTCTCTTTCTTTTTTTTCTTTTTTTTTATCAAGGAAAGTTTATTGGAAAAAAAAACTGGCATACAGGACTGACTACTAGCACACAGACCCACAAGACTTACAACAGACCAACAAAACAAGAAAACTAGACCACATATTGTCCTTTTCTAGGACTTTACTGTGCAGACTTGGAGGAACATCCCACCAAACTTGGAATTTTATACTAGACCTAGCAAATTTTGCAAGTTTGTCTGCAACTTGATTACTACTTCTTTTCCTAAACTGAACCACACAATAATTCAGACTCCTAAGAACAGACTGACGCTCCATAACTAAGTTTTCATCTTCCCACTGCAAACTAGGACTTTGACCATTACAACTTTTAACCACTGCTTTATTATCACCTTCAATGATCACATTTGATAACTCCATCTCTTGAATCCATTGCATAGCTTTCAGAAGGACCATCATCTCATCTTGTAAAATGTCTCTAGCTATTCCTGAGAATGCCATTGCACCCACGAATTTTACTGTACGATCACGAAGAATTACATGAAAACCTGCATTAGTATAATTATCAATTATAGAAGCATTTATGTTCAATTTCAGCCAGTTTACTGGAGGGTTTTCCCAAGCTTGCTGAGTGTTTAGTTTCATCCTATGGTTCATGCTGGAGCTAATGCCATAGTTTATGCAGAAGGTTTTTATTTTTGTTATAATGTTAGTAGGGTGATGCAACTTATTCTTAAAAACTTTATCACATCTGGATTTCTAGATATGCCAAAGAGTAATGGCAGCCATATTTCGAAGAAAGGGATATTCTGCTTCCATGGAGTTTTTTTCCCTTCAAACCAAGTTCTGATCCAGTCTTGAATTTCATTCTGTTGGTTGATAGAGTGATGCAGAGCTGTAGAGATGCCAAACCAGATTACATTAGCATACTGACATTTCAACATGAGATGGTGACTCTTCTTCTTGGTCACACATTGGACACATCTTGTTGTTTGTTGGAATGAATCTTCCCAAATTTTTGTTGATAGGGAGAATGTTGTGGCAACATTTCCAAATGAATTGCTGAACTTTATGAGGAATTTCTGTGTGCCAAAGTTTTAACCAAGCCTTGTCAGACATCTGCACTGAGTTATGATGACCCTTCTGATTTTATTTTTGTAGTTCTTTGTAAGTTGAATTAGTAGTAAACTTTCCACATATGGTTAAAGTCCATCTCATCTTGTCTTTCTTCCCTTTACAAATTTGGATAGTAAGGATTTTATTCACTATATCCTGATTGAATAACTTATTTAACTCATTTATCTTCCAAGTGTGAGTCTGCTGATTTATTAGCTCCTGCACTTTCATATTAATATTGATGTTACTTGCATGTTGAGGAAGAATACTGTTAACATCAGTTCTTGGAATCCAGTTGTGTTTAAAGACTTTTCTTGGAATCCGATTGATTACATGAAAAAGTAGGGTCTGAAATCCAAGATCCATAAAACCGGTGAGGTCTTTTTATGGGTTTTTCTGTTTTTTGAGTGGAAAGAAGAATAGGGGCATGGTCTGAGGCAAAAGGAAGAAGGTTTTTGACAAATGCAGTTTGGAAGTGCTGAAACCAAAGTGGGTTAGCTAGGGCTCTATCATACATACATACCTTTCTCAAATTCTAGGGCTAGGGCTCTATCAATCCTTTTGAGTACATCATGGTTGTGCAGATTGTGCAGGATTTTCAAAATATTCATAATCAGCAGGGTCTTCTAGAGTAGGTTTGGATTTAGGAGCAGCTTCCCCAACTGAAAACAACCGCTTGCCTGACAGAACACGGTTGAGGGATGCAAATATATCTTGGCGCTGCGCCTTGGAGAAATAGAGAATCTCACATACATGCTCCATCATAGATTACATGGTTTTGTGAATGGAGTTCCCGGGAAGCATGCAACTTCTGACAGGAAGAGGATCCCTGTGAACTCCTTCGGTGCCTAATTGAAGTTCTCCTGCATCCACATTCCCTTTGAAAGTGCGCTTTAATTTTTTACAGTCACTGGTTGGGTGATTGACGAATCTATGGTAACGACAATATTTGGGGTCTACCATTTCTTTCTCAGTTGGTGGACGTCTGAGAGGGGGTAGCTTGATGGCATCATCTTGAATCCATGCTTCTAAGAGTTCGATTATCAAATTCGATGTGAATGGAAAGCTGGTCCTTTTCAATATTTTATCAAATGGTTAGAAGCAGTCCCGCCTAAAAATAAGAAGTCTAGAGTTCAAGTAGCAGTGCAGAACCTGAATCCCTTTCAGTTCGGAGATAGGGTGTTAAAGATTGCTACTAATGCTCAACATGTACCACTAAGTCTCTCAGGAGATGAGGGGGAACCTCTCCTAGTTACAAAAGTTATTTTGGGAGGCTACTGCAAGATTATTGGTACTGACAAGATGGAAGGAGTAGTGATACACTCCAGATGGCTAAAACCTCTCAATGCCAGAGTGTCAACAGTTCCTTAGTATTTTCCTATTTCATGAACTATTTGTAATTCCTCCAAAATGATTGCACAACTTGCATTCATAATTAGGGTTGCAGTTTTCTTGTCAATCAAAACACCATTTCTTCTTAGAATTACTCACAAATCATTCCCAGTCAAAATATCAAATACACTCAAAATCCTTGCAAAAAGTGATTTCCTACTTGTTCAAAACAAAAAAATAACCACAAAAAGCAATGTCTTTTTCCGTTTTCCAAAAACACCTAAGGAGGAATGTTCTGAGAAATGAACAAAGCATTCGAGGGAGGTTTTCCAGCAACAGCACGTCCTTCTCAGAGGAAGCGTCTCTCATGCCTCGAAGAGCGGCCTACTTCAACTTCAATTCTCGAGACAATCTCAACCGCAGCCGCTTGCTAATCAATGAGATCCGTAGAAGGAGCTTCATTCATTTCGGTTTGCCATTTTCGGATTTCAGAAATCCCTTCACAGAACCAAGAAGCATTGAACTCGAAGGTCACACACATATCCCGGTGGTACTCCCATTTGGCGACTACTTCTTCAGAAACGGAGTGTCCAGTCATGTTGCACATGTCGTCAATGGAGAAAGAGCCTCCTCCACACGTTTACAACTCCGCATGCTTAGCTGGCACACTGATCCTCCAGACAGCGCGTGATCTGTGGGGAGAACATCAAGGGAAAATTCCAGAAATTTGGATTTCTTAGTCGTGGGGTTTCATTCATTCATCCAACTGTAAACATAAAATCATGAAAGCGGTATGAATGAAGAATTATTATTCGAAGAAGTCTTGGCTCCATCCATATGAAGCAAAACTACTGAATATCAAAGGAGCATCTGCAAACTATGAAAAAGATGTTCATATACAAAAGAAATCACAAAGTGGAAAATCTAGTTATCAGCATTAACACCAGGATTAATGGCGCCTTCACCGGGGTCCTCTTTGGAAGCTGCTTCAACATCTTCTTCAGAAGCCGCTCCTCCATCTTCTTTGGAAGCTGCTTCAACATCCTCCTACATCCTCTCCGTAAGTACTCTTGCTGCTACCGGATGAAACACCACGAGTACTGATGGGAAGAAGTCTCCCTAGCTGCCAATCAAGCTCGTCGTCAACAAACTGGTGTTAAAAAAAAGTGTGTCAAGGTATGTTCACCTCGTCGCTGCGATAGCATGATCATTGGCAAAGCTGCTGGAAATGACGAGATATAGATGGGAAGCATGAACAAAAAGAGGTGATGTCTCTTTATATCAAGCACGCATTCCAAATCCGAGGAAGGAAAGGACCCTTCGTCCACACACACGGGAAGCTTGGAGATTACCCAGACGCAAAACCTAGTTAGTCTCGCTCCCTCCGTTGCTGCTAACTCTCCATGAGTTCGAATAGAAGAAGAACTTTTTCTTGATCCGTGCACGAGGCGCTGGGCCCACAAAAATCATATTTGCATCCGTTAGCAGCATAGTAGCGGCCAACCGCGCACTCCTACTTTTGGATTTGACCAAAGCTTCACGGGTAACATCTTCTATCTTTCCCATTAATTTTATTATCCGTCTATCACCATTTAATGCTTACCCTGCAACAATGTCACTGTTACGTGCTAAGCAGGGGACTTAATGTTGATGGTGGTTTTTAGTTCAGGGCTAAAATTGTAAAACTTTGTATTTAATGTGCATCGTTATGCAATGAAATAGAACCATTTAAGAATGATGAGTGCATATGCCACTTTAGTTACATATGTATTGAGCAATTCAATATACTTACATATGAAATTTATCCAGAATGGTGCATGTAGAAACAATCCCAAATATTCTATAAATTTCATTAATCTTCCACCTGCATTATTTACTAATGCATGGTCTGTCGAGTATTTATTCCATGCTATGTTCCCCAGCTGAACTCTTGATATTGACATGACAATTAATGTTCGCTCGCAGCTGAGTAGCATGAATTTCCCGAAGTGTTAGAGTTAAGATATGCATGAAAATACTCAAAATCACGCAAGTTGCACTGCTCTCTGATAATGAGGCTAATAATTTTGTGCCAACGCACGAAACTCATCAAAATTGATTAATTTTGTGTCAGCTCGCAAAATTCAATTTCCTAACCTAATTTTACCAATTTGCAAAAATTAGGTTTTTTGCGCCGCGCAATATCTCGATCCCTATTGGCCGAGATTAATCTACAAAAATTAGGTTTTTGCGCCGCGCAATATCTCGATCCCTATTGGTCGAGACCAAACCTAGGCAAACTAGGAAATTAATCCATCATGGATTAGTAGGAGAAGGATCCTACCAAAAGTTGGAAAACAAGAAATAAAGGGAAGCTACGGCAAATAAAGGCAGCAGTGCAAGGAGGCGCGGCCACGCCGCTTGACCGGCCGACGTTCCCTAGTCGGCGCCGCCCATGGCCGACCGACCCTCCCCGTATAACTGCAGGCCGGCCCCTTTTTCCCATCGAACAATCAAAACGCTTTAAATGAGCAACCTACACTTTTAAATTAAAGTTTGAAGTTGTTTTTGTGTTGTGCAATATCTTGATCCCTATTGGTCGATTTAACTAGGTTGAACGATATCCAAAAGGTCACCCAAGGTTGGACGAACATCTGGGAGCCACTCCTAAACAATATGGACATGAGCTATATGCCAAATGTTTCGTATGGATGTCTAGTATAACATACTAAAAAATCACATCAATCGGATTAACGAGCTAAAAGATACATCTTAAAAGGCGAGCTAGGTCATGGCTGAAAACTGACAGAATTCCTCCCGAGTTTTACTGTCGGGCTGTTTTCACCTCCTAAACGAGCTCCAAACCTAAATATTCTCTCGTAAAAGATAGTAAATTCTTTTCTGATAAGAATGAAGGGGTGGATCATCAAAATCCGAGTTCGTATGAGAATTCTACAGCAGTTTTGGTATGGGCCCTCTGTTATTTCAACCAATCAGAATTCTCCTAACCTGCAGCCAGCATTCACAATTGCTAGTCAAAGTAGGCTAGTCATGCTGCCTACAAGGGTCTTAAATAAATTAGCGGAAACCAATAACTGCCACAAATCATCTCAGCCATCCAACTTGGCTAGCCAATTTAACCGGTTTAGATTTAATCTGGGCCAACCAATAAGATGTAAAAATGGCTACCAGCCATCATTCTCCTATAGGGACAGACCACCACATCTTTTATGTACATGGATAACTCCTGGCAGCTGATCCAAGATGGTCGGCCGCAAGTCTCATGGATTGACTTGTAACAAATGACCGCCCGCCGCCTAGCTTGCGCGTGAATGGTAAAAATAATTAGGTCTTGCAAGCAAGACCCACTCAGCAACTTGCTGCATATTTTTCTACAAAATACTCGAGACATTAAACATGTTACAAACTGGGGGATGTTCATCAGGGTATTGGTCTGGCGGTCTACAGCGTGCGGCGTGTGATAGACGCATTATTGTGTCTAATATGTCTCAATTGCATATATTTTTAGTGTTCGATTTTGTATTTATTTTGTTATTTTATGTCTTTGTAGGTATTTTTAGAGAAATAAGCTCTTGCGGCAAAATTGGCTCGAAAAGTGGTGTTTTACACCCCAGGATAGAGTACTAAAGGCACCCCAGAAATGCACCGGAAGCACCCCAAAAATGTGTCGGAGGAACCCCGGAAAAATTACTATCTACGCCCAAAAATTACTATTTGCACCCCATAAGACAAGTGCTAAAGGGACACCCGTGCAGGATTAGGGGGAGGACATGTTCTTCTCAAATTCAAAAAAATATTTTTGGCGGGAAAATATTCCCTTTCACTGGCAGAATTTCAATCGGATGTTTGGACGTGATTTAATGAGATTCAATCCCTTAAACTTAGTGGGTAGACGTGATATGACTATAGAAAGCTAGTATGGGTGATTTTATTGATCAAATTTGGCTGGATAACTTGTTTTAATCCAAACAGGGAGTTGGAGGAAAAACATGAGCTTGCACGAGTTGTGAGAAATTTAAACGTGTACTGCACGTGTTTGGAAGACTCAATAGATATCCTGGAGCGTGAAGAAGGTATAGAATGAAAGGAATACAGCTGCATGCGCGTGGAAGATCAAAAATGGAAATTATTGCCGTGAGAATAAAAATAATAAAGAGAAGATTTTTTGAAGTTATGAAGGAGATTCGATGCATCTTTCGGGTATAAATAGATTACCCAGGTCATATAGAAGGGGTGTCGAGAGTTTGGGGTCGATAGGAGAGCTCAGGAGGCATGAATCAAGAGTTTTCAGAACTCTGTTGTTGTTGCTGCTGCTGCTCGTGAAGAACATGGAAACAGCGACGGTTTCTTCAACTGGTTGTAACAGTTTCTTCAACTGATTTGCAACATTTATCTTCGTTGTAACAGTTTCTTCAACTGGTTTGCAACATTTATCTTCATTGTAACAGTTTCTTCAACCTCTTCTGCAACATTTATCTTCAGATTTGTAACGATTATCTTCATCATAACAGTTGAGAGTTGAAACAGTCGGTCGGTAACGCACCTGTGCTGTTGCAGATTTCCTGTTTCATTATTTTCTCTTCTTGTAAACACTTTTTGAGCCATGAATACATATTTTGAGTGTGTTTTCGACATGATGAGTTAAACCCCAACACTGGGACGACAGAGGAGGCCGAACTTCATACATGGGTAAATTTATTTTATTTATTTTATGACTTTTGCACTAATATTAATTGAAATATGATTTTGATTAATTAGTTATTATTTTATTAGATGGGTCATGCTTGCTTAGAAGTTTGATGTCCCATGCTTACGATTTATAACTAATGTTTTTAGAATCTACCTTGGCAAAAAATTAGAGTCCATGTTTACATTTCTTGAGCTAAAATTGTTGAGAATAAATAATTGAACCTTATGTTATGAAGATTGGCCGAATATCCTTAGTTCCAGTACCTCTCGCCCATTATTAAATATCTTTGTATATATTTATTTAGTATTTTTAAAAACTTTAATCTCTACAAATCCGAGTGAACGACAACCTCATTTCTTACCACTATCTAAAATTCGATCAGCGTGCAACACGCCCATTATAAGAAAGTGTCAGGAAAGGCGGATAGTTAGTGATGGTAGAGAAGTAGTGGGAATAAAACCAACCAGTCTCCCCTTCATGATAGTGACGTGGTTTTCATCATTCAACACGATCCCTACTTCTCCATCACTCAACTACTTCCATTTCCTATGAGATCAGGGTGTGCTCGACTATTAATTGTATAAATAGATTTACAATCTATTTCAACAAAAAAACAAGAGTTAACAACACAAGTATCAAGAAAAACATTAAGAGCACGCAGCTTACATTCTGCAAGCAAGTTCTTTATTCTGATACAAGTCATAAAATAGCCACACCTTCATAATTCATCATTTCTGATCTCAACACCTTCTTCGCTTCCCTCCCTAAGATCAACCCTTCTCCTTCATTTTGTGACCGAAGCAAGACTGGAACGGCCATTTCTTGGTTTAGGACAGAATTATACAGATTGATCTCTCGAATCTAAAGTACTCCTGTGCAGTACATTTTTTTAGGGTTTGGATTCGTTTCTCGGCGGCACACCCAAATTTACCATTTCTAGCAGAATCAGTTTTTACCCTACTACACCTGGATTCGTGTGTGCTGGCTTTGGAGGTTGATATACTTTGCTCTTTCGAACCTTAACTGCCGGTGTAGGTGTTTTTTTTTTTTTGCCATCAGTGGAAACCTTTGGTTGAGAAGAATCACTAGCCTTGACAAATTTTACCTCTTTGCTAATACTTGAAGCATTTATTCCCTAATAGCCCAATCCTCGTGTATCACGATGAATTTTACTTGCTCCTAGCACAGTGGTTATATCAAGAGCAGCACCTAAATCATCCTCAAGGCGTTTTTCTCGAGGTAGAGAAGCACTTTGTTGAGAGTTAAACCTTGCTTCATATTCTGCAAGTTTTTCTTCCAACAAATAGAAATTTCGACGAAGATTTTCACATTCAAGATTCTTTGAAAGTACATCTTCTTTGCGATCTTTAAGAAGGGATTGAATAAGTTGATAACTATAATCACGACCTTTTAAGACCTTTCTCAACTTCTTGTTTTCTCGACAGAGAGGAGTTAGAAATCTAATGAGACTATAAGTCGTCATCTTTTTATTTTTATGATGATCAAACTACCTGGCATACTTTGAGACTTCTTCATCTACATCTCTATCAATATTTGAGTCACTATCATCAGAAAATTTCTCCAACTATTTTTCTAAGCGTGTTTCCCATCACTCGGGGTGATTTCATGAAGGTTTTAAGATAATGATTTAGATGCAAATGTTAGAGCACTGCTCGGTCGAACTCGCAAGTGTTGCTATCTTAAGCTTGTTTGTCAAGTTTAGTTGATCAAAACTATATAATTTATTTCTAGTCTACTTATAGCTATGTCTCGGATTAGGATAGAATATGTAGTTGAGCTTTAGACTTCACGACGTTCACCAATTGAAGACGAAGATCTACTGAGGAGCTTGGAGGAACATCATCAACAAAAGGTATGTGGAGACTAAAACTTATCTATCACCCATAAGGCTATTCTATCTATCTTCTAATGAGACTAAGTCGTATAGCTATATAGACTTTTATATTATACACCTTTGATATTTCGAGATGAGTTTATCTCGCTTATCTGTTTCTCGAAATATGTCTTTGAAGCTTTTTGCTTTAACTATATTCATCATATTCTTGACGAGTTTAGTTGGATATAGTTTATTTGTTGGAAACTAAATATTAAGTCAAAAGATGATCATGTGAAAATTACCTTAAACATCTTACATGATTTGTGTGAGACAGTCATTTGATGTTAACTTGGGAAGTTTCGTATAGATCATTCAATTACTTGAAAATTACTTGAAGCTAATGGTATGTGTGAGATTACCATTGTCGTCTTCTAAGGATGTTTCAATGATTGAAATGAGAGTTTAGAACAATTACCCATGTCTGGATACAACACGATATGCATACCTAGTATGCGAACTGTTGTGGTATAATACAGGTCCGGGAACCTTGTTTGCATACCTAGTATGCGAACGGTTTTACCTGAGAAGGTCCGAGAACCTTGTTTGCGTACCTAGTATGCTAACGGTTTTACCTGAGTTGGGTCGGGGACGGTTGTTTGTGAATCGGGTTTGCGAACGGATTGACAGGCCAAGGTCCGGAGCTGCTGTTCGTGTACCTGGTTTTCGAATATAGTGGTTAAGTTCTGAAATCGGTAATGTATGATACTCATACTCATGAACTAAAACATTTATGAATTAAGGAATGCAATCTTTGCAAAGCGTGGCTTAATGTTCATGAATTGATTCTTGTATAAGTACTTTGTACGATTACGAATCAATCCGATTTTGTTTCAATTTATTCATATATATTGAACAATTGAACAACTCTATGTGAAACACAATTAGATTCATTTGATTATCTTTCATGATTGATTGATCATCATATTTGATCTAGAAGTGTTAGATGAATATGGTTAAGAAAAAAGTGTTCATATGGCTAACTTTGGTTATTTGTTATTGAGCCAACTCAATATACACGTTTAGGTACGGTTACCCATATCTAAATTAAGGTATATTTCATTTGTGTGTAACAAGCTAAGACCATCTAACGGTGGAGATTGATTTCTTTATTTTTAAGCAGACTTAGCTTGAATCTTAAATAAGGATTTCATCTAATGGTGAATATTGAATGCTTTGTTACTAAGCTATCTTAGCTTTGATTGAAAGCAACCCTGATTCGAAAGACTATATATGGGAGAACTCTAGCAACTAGAAAACCTAATCCCGGCACTTTCCTGTGTCCTAGTTGCAAACTAGAGTCGATTCTCCTTTAATCTAGGTTTTTCCAAAACCATTATAGGTTAACAACTTGAAGAATTCATTTGGGATTCGTGAAGCCAGATCCAACTATTTTCTCTGTGGTTGTATATTCTGATCTTACTTGTTTTATTATATTGAGTTTTATCTTCTCTAAGATTTACTCGATATTTATCTCCGATAGGTAAGATATAAAAAGTAATCACAACAGTTCTTCATCTCAGACTCTTGTGATTCCGCAATAAAATTTTCTGTCAATCAGTTGGGTTATTGTGAGGTGATTGAAATTTCTAGGATGCTTTTTGGGAGTATAAGACCGGATTATCAATTGGTTCCTGTTCACCATGATTTATCAAAAGACGGAACAAAACCCGAATAAAGAATAGACATATCTGTGGGAGACAGATTTGTTTATAATTCTTCGACTTTGGGTCATAGAAACTCTTAGTTGTTGGTGAGATCAGCTAAGGAATCAAGTGCGCAGAATTCGGCGTGGTTCTAGAGGCATAAGGAACGTGACTGTACCTTATTCGGTGTGAGACTTGGTTAGGGATCAACTACATTCCCGTCCAAAGTTAACTTGTAGTAGGCTAGTGTCTGTAGCGGCTTAATACAGTGTGTTGTTCAAAGCTTGACTAGGTCCCTGGGGTTTTATGCATTTGCGATTTCCTCGTTAACAAAATTTCTGGTGTCTGTGTTATTTCTTTTCCGTATTATATTTGTTTATATAATTGAAATATCACAGGTTGTGCGTAGTTCAATTATTTGACAAATCCGACCTTGATTGTTGGATATAACTTGATTGACACTTTGGCATTGGTCTTTAGTACCGTCCAAGTTATTTCTCATATCAATCAGGCTCACGGATTTCTATCTGTTCGATATGCTGATTGCATTGAGAAATAGAGATAAAGCTCTTTGATATATCTCTTGATTGAGATCGCTTTTAAGTTGGTGCTCTCGAAATTATATTGGAGTTTAGTCCATACAGATTTCCGAACGAATTATTGGGTGTGGTTGTTATACCCCCGCTTTTTCAATTGGTATCAGAGCAGGCAAACACACTAAGACCCCATAAGTTTGTGTTTGTAGCAATCTGACTCTATGGATAGAAGTGTTATCTCAAACAACGCATCACCGGTTCAGAAACATTCTGACTTGGCTCAAAGCCTTAATTCACCTGAGAAATCTCTCACGTCTTTATCATTGGCTGAAACTGTGTACAACTGGGAAACATGCCTGGACGAACAGTTGGATGATCTTTCAGGTGAAAGTAATTCAGATGTTGAAAAAGATGTTGATGAGGAAGTCTCACAATATATCAAGCTTTTTAACCATCTCATAAAGAAAAAGAAGTCAACGCCTTGTTTGACTGAGTTTCTGACTCCTCTCTGTCAAGAAAACAAGAAAATGAGAAAACTCTTTAAGGGTTACGATTGTGGATATAATCTCTTACAATCTCTTCTTAAAGATCATGAAGAAGATGTGCGTTCAAAAAATTCTGAATGTGAAAAACTTCGTCGAAATCTCTTTATGTTGAAAGAAGAACTTGCAGAATCTGAAGCAAGATGTTACTCTCAACAAAGTTGTTTTGATGACATAGAAAACGTTTTTCACTCTCGAGAAAAACAATTGGAGTCTGACCTAACTACTGCTCACAATAAGGTCAAATTGCTGTAAGAAAACTTGAAAAAGTTTAACTTTAGCTCAACTAAATTATCCGCTATGCTCGGAGCATGTAATAACATCGTGATACACGAGGTTTGGGATATGAGGGAATAGACACTCCAAGCATTAGTAAGATCGGGTTTGTTCATTATAATAGCAATTTCCGGCAGAAAAAATTCACTGATGGTAAAAGTGAAAAACTACCTTCAGCAGCAGAAGTTCCAAAGAACAAGGTTTGTCAACCTCCAAAAATAGCTCATATGAGAACAGTTAATAGCATTCCATTCAGATGTTATTATTGCGGAAATAAGGGTCACCTTGAAAGGAAATGTCATTTTCGCTTGCGGAATGAAAAACTTCATAACATTCTTATCTGGATGTCTAAAGAAGTAATCAAACCTGTTTCTCATATTACTGGTTCTACTTGTCCAACTTTTAGAACAAGGAAAATGTTATGATAAGCCAACCATTGTTGGTAAAGATAACACAAAACCTTTTCACAATCGTAAAAGGAATAACGTTATAAGTACAGATGACTGTTTTGTTGGTTCAATGAGTAACAAGTAGTCTCTACGAAAGAAAAAACCTCCAAGCTCTCCTTCCATGACTGAAGAAAGTTTTGAATCAAAAATATCAACCGTTCCTAAATACATTCACATCAATAATCGTGTTTTGGAACTGAAGACCAATATCAATAGACTCAAGCGCAGCATTAGGAGGGCAAAGAAGGTAGCAACATCAGGTATTCCTTGTCCTCCTCTTTTTGATTCCCTTGAGACTAACTTTATTGACTTCTCTGTTGGTTCTCAAGAAAGGAAACGAGGGAATTTCAACACCCTTGATAAGCGAAAATGTCATCATATTACAACTTGACTACTTCTAGTTGTGCCTCCTTATTGAGACCGTGTGAGGATGCACAAGTTTCTCAAGAAGATATCCTCTTCTTGACAAAGTGGTCTTTGTTGTATTTGTGTTATTTTCAGATTTATTTTACAAAAAATAAAAATGAATAAATGATGATGATGATGATCATCTTACTGTTGAGCCTTGCTCCAGTTATTTGCTACGCTTGGTAATATGGATGATCAGTAACTCTTGAAATAATACTCTGTGTTGCTAGCATTAAGAAGCTTCAATAGGTCTTTTCTTTTAGACAATTGATTTGTTATTTATCAACAAAAATCTTGTGCTCTAAATTTATTTTTAAGCCAAGACATTCTGTCTTAAGTTAAAAACTTGTTTTGATAATCAGTTCAAAACTCGTTTCTGAAATAGGCTCCATTGGTTCTTTGGAAATGAATTTTATTCATGTCCACGAACGTCCGTGTAGGTTCATGGTCGGACGTATGGTTCCAACACCCGTGTGTTTGGAAAGATCTATATGTGTCCCTAGGGTTTATTCCTATGATAGACATATATATATATATATCTAAAACTGCTTTTTAGATATATATATGTGTTCTGTAACCTCAAGAAACCTTCTTGTGATATCACAATCTACACGATGAATGGATGCAAAAAGGAAGACAAAATTGAAGATGGAAAGGTTATTAAGTTACATGAGAATCCTCTCACCATAACATGCTACTATGCGTGTGATCATAAAGACAATAGACCAGTTCAGATGTCATCTGATTTTGTTGGAAATCATCTCCGAGATTTTAGGGTTGTATGTGAACAACTTGCAATTGCAACAAATAATCTTATTTTTCTGAAGACCGAACTGAAGAAAGCAACTGATGATCTTGCTATTGCACGATCTTTAATTGCAGACTATGTCTAAGATTTTTAGTTTGGTTCTTAGGAGATGAATTTATTTATGTCTATGAAACTTCTTATGAGAATTTATTCTTATGTTTTAAAAAGGATAACTAGGGTTTGGAATAGCAAATATTGTGATTACACATAGATATTTCAACGATTTTCTTCTTGCAATGTTTTTAGATTTATTTATTTAAATTCTAAGTTATTTGGAAGATGATTTTGCAGTATTAATCTTTATTGGTTTTATATATTGCAAAAATATGTTATGGGATATGTTGTGTTTACGTCCGTGAACTAATTATCTCATATATGCTCAAAAGTTAAGTCTATAATGTCTTTATGCAAATATTGATAAAAGATAGAATGAACTTTTGAAAATTCTGTAGTATTGATCTTTCCCTGATCCACTTTTATGTGAAAGTACTGTATGGCTCCGTAAGTTTTCTTATGTTGAGCGTTCCCGATTAAATTAATCAATAAGGTCTCTTGTGGTTAATTTATTCGAGTTTACCGGATACAAATCCATGTGGTTTGTTAACGTCCAAAGAAATCCTTATTTTCTTGCAAAAGTAAGGTCACTCATGTTGTTCTTTCGGGAATGACATAAAATGGGGAAGAGTTCTTAATTGAACTTGTGCTCAATTGCCATATCTTTGTGGGGAGTGCGGCTGTAGAATATTGTAGGAGTTATCTTGTATCTTTATAAACTCCCTGATGAATACACTAAGTTTCGACTATGTGAAATCATCGAAACAAAGTTGATATGTTCTCTTTTAGTCATGAATTATCTCTTTGAGAATTTCATTATGATCCCGTAGTTTTTGTACCTTTGCCAATTTATATTGACAAAAAGGGAGAGAATTATTTGGTAGTTCACACTATATACATATGGTTTGCAGATCATTATGTAAGGGGGTTTCATTGTGAGATGGAAGTATTGACTAAGGGGTAGTGATACATATCAGTATAGTATTATTCAAAGTTGTGATGCAATTGGACTTTGATTCAAAATAATAATACTATGACACTGAATAACAATGATTGAAAACATCTGTTTTCTTATTGTTATGGCTACGGATCTTCAACAACAATGATGCTGAGTTGAACACATTCAAAATCACTAGAGTACTTAAAGTAGCGAAGAATTCAAGGAATGTTGAAGAGCCAAGGAAATCAAGCATGATGGATTAGAAGCTACAAAGTTTATTTATTTTGTAATCCAAATGTATTGATAGTTTTGTCAGTAAAATTGACAAAGGGGAAGATTGTTAGAGCACTGCTCGGTCGAACTCGCAAGCATTGATATATCAAGCTTGTTTGTCAAGTTTAGTTGATCAAAACTATATAATTGATTTCTAGTCTACTTATAGCTATGTCTCGGATTAGGATAGAATGTGTAGTTGAGCTTTACACTTCACGACGTTCACCAATTGAAGACGAAGATCTACTGAGGAGCTTGGAGGAACTTCATCAACAAAACATATGCGAAGACTAAAACTTATCTATCACTCAGGAGGATATTTTATTCTATCTTTTAATGAGACTAAGTCGTATAGCTATATAGACTTTTATATTATACACATTTGATATTTCGAGATGAGTTTATCTCGCTTATCTATTTCTCGGTATATGTTTTGGAAGCTTTTTGCTTTAACTATGTTCATCATATTCTTGACGAGTTTAGTTGGAGAAAATTTATTTGTTGGAAACTAAATATTAAGTCAAAAGATGATCATGTGAAAATTACCTTGAACATCTTACATGATTTGTTTGAGACAGTCATTTGATGTTAACTTGGGAAGTTTCGTATTGATCATTCGATCACATGAAAATTACTTGAAGCTAATGGTATGTGTGAGATTACCATTGTCGTCTTCTAAGGATGTTTCAATGATTAAAATGAGAGTTTAGAACAATTACCCATCTAGATACAACACGGTATGCATACCTAGTATGGGAACTGTTTTGGTATAATTCAGGTCCGGGAACCTTGTTTGCGTACCTAGTATGCGAACGGTTTTACCTGAGAAGGTCCGGGAACCTGGTTTGCGTACCTAATATGCGAACGGTTTTACCTGAGTTGGGTCCAGGATGGCTGTTTGTGAACCGGGTTTGCGAACGGCCTGACAGGCCAAGGTCCGAAGCTGCTATTTGCGTACCTGGTTTGCGAACACAGTGGTTAAGTTCTAAAATCGGTAATGTATGATTCTCATACTCATGAACTAAAACATTTATGACCTAAGGAATGCAATCTTTGCAAAGCGTGGCTTAATGTTCATGAATTGATTCTTGTATAAGTACTTTGTACGATTACGAATCAATCCAATTTTGTTTCAATTTGTTCATATATATTGAACAATTGAACAACTCTATGTGAAACACAATTAGATTCATTTGATTATCTTTCATGATTGATTGATCATCATATTTGATCTAGAAGTGTTAGATGAATATGGTTAAGACAAAAGTGTTCATATGGCTAACTTCGGTTAACTGTTATTGAGCTAACTCAATATACACGTTTAGGTACGGTTACCCATATCTAAATTAAGGTATATTTCATTTGTGTGTAACAAGCTAAGACCATCTAATAGTGGAGATTGATTGCTTTATTTTTAAGCAAACTTAGCTTGAATCTTAAATCAGGATTTCATCTAACGATGAATACTTAATGCTTTGTTACTAAGCTATCTTAGCATTGATTGAAAGCAACCCTGATTTGAAAGACTATATAAGGGGGAACTCTAGCAACTAGAAAACCTAATCCCTGTACTTTCATGTGTCCTAGTTGCAAACTAGAGTCGATTTTCCTTTAACCTAGGTTTTTCCAAAACTATTATAGGTTAACGACTTGAAGACTTCATTTGGGATTCGTGAAGACAAATCCAATATTTTCTCTGTAGTTGCGTATTCTGATCTTACTTGTTCTATCCTATTGAGTTTTATCTTCTCTAAGATTTACTCGAGATTTATCTCCGATAGGTAAGATATAAAAAGTAATCACAACAGTTCTTCGTCTCAGACTCTTGTGATTCCGTAATAAATTTTTCTGTTAATCAGTTGGGTTATTGTGAAGTGATTGATATTTCTAGGATGCTCTTTAGGAGTATCCGGCTGCTTCCATTTCTACTTCAGAGTCAGACTCATCAGTAAGATAAAAAGGATAACACTTATCAATATTTGCCTGTTTCATGGGAACAAGATATTCATCTATACGAGACACATACAAGTATTTCTCTTTAATATATATTCCATAAAAACAGTACTTTTAATCCTGGTGATGCGTTTGTCAGAGATAACACTTTTGTCCATAGAGTTAGATTGATTACAAACACAGACTTATGAGGTATAAGCTTGTTTGCCTACTCTGATACCAATTGAAAACGCGAGGGTATAACAACCACACCCAATATTTCGTTCGACAATCTGTATGAACTAAACTCCAATACAATTCCTAGAGCACCAACTTAAAAGTGAGACTCAATCAAGAAAGATATCAAAGAGCTTTATCTCTTTCTCAATACAATCAATATATCAATTAGATAGAAATCCGTGAGACTGATTCTTATGAGAATAACTCGGATGGTACCAAAGACCAATGGCTGAGTGTCAATCAAGTCCTATCCAACAAACAAGGTCGGATTTATCAACTGTGATTGAACTACGCACCACCTGTGATATTTCAATTATATAAAAAAATATATAATGCGGAAAAGAAATAACACAGACACCATAAAAAAAATAACGAAGAAACCGCAAATGTAGAAAAACCCTGGGGACCTAGTCCATATTTTAACACCACACTGTATTAAGCCGCTTCAGACCCGTGCCTACTACAAGTTAACTTCGTATTGGAATGTAGTTGAGCCATAACCAAGTCTAACACCGATTAAGGTACAGTCGCGTTCCTTACGCCTCTTGAATTCCAGCAGAACTCTGCGCACTTGATTCCCTTAGTTGATCTCACTCACAACTAAGAGTTGCTACGACCAAAGTCGAAGACTTATAAAAAAAATCATTCTCCCACATATAAGTCTATTCTTTTTGTTGTTTCCGTCTTTAGATAAAGATCAAGGTGTACAGGAAACTCAACTAATAATCTGGTCTTATACTCCCGAAGAGCAACCTAGAAATAGTAGTCACCTCGCAATAACCTAACTGATTAACAGAAGAAGTTATTATGGAATCACAAGAGTCTGAGACGAAGAACTGTTGTGATTATTTTTTAAATCTTACCTATCGGAGATAAATCTCTAGAAAATCTTAGAGAAGATTAAACTCAAAACGATAGAAAAAATAAGATCAGAATATGAAACTACAGAGAAAATAGTTGGATCTGGCTTCACGAATCCCAAATGAAGTCTTCAAGTCTTTAAACTAATAATGGTTTTGGAAAACCTAGGTTAACAGAGAATTGACTCTAGTTTTCAACTAGGACACACGACAGTGTCGGGATTAGGTTTACTAGATGTTAGAGTTCTCCCTTATATAGTCTTTCAAATCAGGGTTGCTCACAATCATAGCTAAGATAGCTTAGTAACAAAGCAATTGATATTCACCGTTAGCTGAACTCCTGATTTAAGATTCAAGCTAAGTCTGCTTAGAAATTAAGAAATCAATCTCCACCGTTAGATGGTATTAACTTGATACACACAAATTAAATATACTTATATATATTTAGATATGGATGAACCGTACCTAAACGTGTATAAACGTTGGCTCAATAATAGTTAACCGAAGTTAGCCACATGAACACTTATAGTTTATCCATATTCATCTAACACTTCTATATCAAATATGATGATCAATCAATCATGATAGATAATCAAATGAATCTAAATGTGTTTCAAGAGAGTTGTTCAAATGTTCATCATCTCGTAGAAATATATATGAACCATTTGAAGCATATTCAGTTTGGTTTGTAATTGTACAAAGTACTTATACAAGGACCATTTCATGAACATAATGCCACGGTTTGCAAAATAATTTCACATACCTTATTTCCTTAAACTTCCAGGGACTTTAGTTCGCAAGTGAACCTTAGTTCATGAGTATGAATTGTCATAGTTACCGATTTTAGAACCTAACCACTGTGTTCGCAAAAAGAGTACGCGAACCACAGTTCTGGACTTTAGCCTAGTCTTAGCCGTTCACAAACCACAGTTCCGGACCTGAACTAGCATTCACAGTTCGCATACAAGGTACGCATATTGTGTCATATCCAGACGTTAGTAGTAGTTTTAAAACTCTCATTTAATCATTGAAACATCCTTAGAAGACAACAATGGTAATCTTACACATACCACTAGCTTCAAGTAATTTTCAAGTAATTAATCAATCAATATGAAACTTCCCAAGTTAACATCAAATGATTGTCTCACACAAATCATGTAAGATGTTCAAGGTAATTTTCACATGATCATCTTGACTTAATATTTTGTTTCCAACAAATAAATTGTCTACAAGTAAACTCGTCAAGTAGACGATGAAGTTTAGTTAAAGCTAAAAAGCTTCCAACATATATTTCGAGGAATATATAAACGAGATAAACTCGTCTCAAAATTTCAAATGTGTATAATGTAAAAGTCTATATAGCTATACGACTTAGTCTCTTTTAGAAGATAGAATAGAATAGACTTTTGAGTGATAGATAAGTTTTAGTCTCCACATACCTTTTGTTGATGAAGTTCCTCCAAGCTCTTCAGTAGATCTTCTTCTTCAATTGGTGAACGCCGTGAAGTCTAATGCCCAACTATGCACTTCTATCCTAATCCGAGACATAGCTATAAGTAGACTAGAAATCAAGTATATAGTTTTGATTAACTAAACTTGACAAACAAGCTTGAGATAGCAACGCTTGCGAGTTCGACCGAGTAGTGCTCTAACAATCTCCCCTCTTTGTCAATTTGGTGACAAAACTATCAATACATATGGATTACAAAATAAATAAACGTTGTAGCTTCTGATCCATCATGCTTGATTTCATTGGCTTTTCAACTTCCTTGAATTCTTCGTTACTTCAAATTCTCCATCGATACTGAATGTGTTAAACTCAGTGTTAGAGCATAGCTCGGTTGAACCCACCAAGCGTTGGTATGTCAAGTTTGGTTGTCATATTTTAGTGAATAAAAACTCATTTAAAGAGTCGCTTGATTATATACTAGAGTCAACTTCGTATAGGTTAGCTTGAAAGTGTTAGGATATGAGACTTACAAGTATTACATGAAGACTTGAAGAATGTGAAGAAGTATGGAGCTACAACGACAACATCATCCTTCCTCTTGAGGTTAGTAATATTTGACTTGAACTGTTTCATTCCCTAACATATCTTTCAAGTCGTGCATATTGAAAACATAATTGCGAAGCTGTATATGATACTCTAGTTAGACATAGTATTAAGGAATACAATACGAGGTTTATTGCTTAACCATTAAACTTTGTATATAAGACATTGACATGATCATATGAATGCTATTGTGATTATGTATGGGTATGAGTGAAGATTTCATCCTAGGAAACAATGTTTTATATTCGTTTAAAGGAAGTAAGTTCATAAACTCGTTTTGTGAATCAAAAGGAAAATCGCTAGGTTTATTGGTATTGTTATCCATTGCAAATCTATTTTGAATTACCAATATGTGTGTTTAGTATAACCGCTCATAAACTTGTTTATGTATCTTGGTAAAACTATTCACAAGGCCTGACTTATGTATTGGTATGACTTTTATTAGTGAAACCGATCTGAAGTAATCACTCAAGATGGTATGATCGATGCCTTGTAAATAACAACTTTTATCTAGCCATTGGGGAACCGATCCTAGTAAGAAGTGCAGCAAATTTACAAGAGGGGAATCGATCCTTGTAAGAGGTGCAATACGTTTTTAGTAAATGGGGGAACCGATCCTATGAACATGTGCAAAAAGTTTGTAGTTTTGGGGGAACCGATCCTATGGACATGTGCACCAAATACAGGTAGTTACCATAAGTATGTGGGGAACTGATCCTAGTACCTAGTCAACCGATTTTTGGTAACTAGCGTGACTATGCACAGTACTCACATGGAGGTATAACCAAACTTGTTTTGGTAGAACCGTGAAACCCATGATTGGTGATTTGATAGGATAATCAATCACATAGTTCTTGGAAGTCAGATGAACCAATTCTAATTTCGTTTGGAAGTGTGGCAAATCGGTTCCAAGATTGTAAGTATGAAAAAGGACTTGCAAAGTAAAGATGTCGACATACTTTGAACATGTGCAGTAACTCTTATCATTAATTGTTCAAAGATATTCCTTAATAGCTAAAGGAGAATCCCAGGATAGAAATAAATTGAGAATCTTTTAATTAAGGTTTCTTAGTTTTTTTATGCTATTTAATTTCCAGCAATTAAATGCATATCTTTAGAAAATAATAATTAGTAATGTGCATTTACTGATTATAAAATTTTTCTATTGGGATTTCGGTCAATATTTGGACAGTGCATTTCCAGGAGTTATGAAAACCGATTTTGTGTTTATTGCATATCTTTGAGAATATTCGGTTTTGGAAATTCCTTGGTGTCCAAACTTCCTTGTTTATAAATATTGAAGTTTGTATTTCTAGCAAACTAATCCTCAGATCCAGCAAAACTACCTCAGTTGTGTTGTTAATGGTGGAGCTGCCTATCGGAGAGAAAAGTACCCTAATTAGGAGAAATCTCTTACGACCGCTCGGTTTAAAGACTTCTATGGGATTGAGAAGCTCTATTAGTACCGTTGGTGGGAAACTAGATAATTGCAGTTTATTTAAGTTTTCGATTGATTTGATTGACTAACGGTTGTTGAACTTTGATTGCATCTAGTTTGTTTATGCTTGAGAATCTTCTCTTCTGATATAAGATTCACTCAAACTAGATCGAAGTTTCGACGGGGATCTTTAGACTGTTTGTAGATCTAAAGACGTCTTGTGATAATCCAACGTTAACAGACTCCGTTCTGTGTGTGATTAATCATAAGAGATTCAAGTTGATTGTGTGCAGGTGCTGATTGAAGATCAAAGAAGATTTGAAGACAAGAAGACTTTTTGGGTTCATAATCTTTGGTGTGCACAATACCTGTTTCGCCTGGAAAGGGATCCAACTATAATAGGTTTATCCTTGTGATAGATTGGATTGATTAGTTGAGTAGATCGGCATTAATACACTTCTTTGTTATTAATAGTATTGATTGCATAGTCTAACAATTACTTCGGTAGTTGTTGAGAGATTGATCTAAGGACCCGACAAAGGAGTTTATTGGTTAAACGGAAGAGCCTTTGTCATACTCATATCACGTTGTTTGAAAAGAGTTGTTACCGAACATATTTGTTGTTTCTTTACTGTTTGGAATACGAACCAAAGGAATTGTTCCAAGTGCGTGACTTACTGCAAGTTGGTGGAGCAGGGATACTGAGGAAACTAGGTAAACTATAGGTTTAGTTGCTTGATCTCAACTATACGAAGTTGGTTTGATTTTTTATAGTGGCTTAATTCTGAGAATATTCAATTCTGGACTAGGTCCCGGGGTTTTTCTGTATTTGCGGTTTCCTCGTTAACAAAATCTTGATGTGTCATTTACTTTTATTTTCCGCAATTATAATTGTGTTTATTATAATTTAAAGTAAATCGCACAAACGTTAATTCCTATTTTACTTGATAGACAATCCCTAGAGTTTGGTTAAGTCCGAACCTATTATCAAGTAAACATACTTCGTTGTTGTATTGTCTCGATCTCGTATCCATAGACGATCACACGAAGTGTGAACCGATTAGTTGTATTGTTTCGACTCAGTCCATAGACAATCACTTTCGAAAAATGACTTATAGGTGGAAAAGTTTTAGATTGAGGTATATTTGGGTACCCTCGTCTTTTCACTCAGCATCATTGTTGTTGAAGATCCGTAGCAATAACAATATGAAAATGTCCGTTCTAATACTACGGTGATATGTATCACTCTCCCTTAGTCAATACTTCCATCTTAGTATAAAATCCGCTCCCCCTTACATAATGATCCGTAAACCATATGTATGTAGTGTGAACTACTAAATAATTCTCCCCCTTTTTGTTAATATAAATTGGCAAAGGTACGAAAACTATGGGATCATAATGAATTCTAAAAAGATAATTCATGTCTAAAAGGAAACATATCAATTTTCTTTCGATGATTTCACATTGTCGAAACTTAGTGTATTCATCAAGGAGTTTATTAAGATACAAGTTAACCCCTTCAAATTTCACAACCGCTCTCCCCACAAAGATATGGCAATTAAGCACAAGTTCATTTAAGAACTCTCCCTCATTTGATGTCATTTCCAAGAGAACAACATGAGCGACCTTACTTTTATGAGAAAATGAGGATTTCTTTAGACGCGATTTGTTAATGTCCAAAGTATCATCGAGTAAACTAATCAAAAGAGAACCTTTATGATTAATTTAACTGGAAACGCTCAACATAAGAAAACTTGTGGAGTAAATTCAGTACTTTCACATAATAGTGGATCAGGGAAAGATCAATACTGCGGAATTTCTCAAAAAGTTCATTCTATCTTTTATCAATATTTGCATAAAGACATAATAGACTTAACTTTTGAGCAAATATGAGATAACAACATAGTTCACGAACGTAAACGCATATATATCTCATAAGATATTTGCAATATATAAAACAAATAAGATTAAATACTGCAAGATCATCTTCCAAATAACTTAGAATTTAAATAAATAAATCTAAAAACATTGCAAGATGAAAAACGTTGGAAATAGTTATGTGTAATCACAATATTTACTATACCGAACCCTAGTTATCCTTCTTAAACATAAGGATAAATTCTCATAAGAAGTTTCCTAGACATTATTTAAACAAAAACTACTAAAAGACTCAAAGGACACTTCCGGAATCTTCACGAGTTTTAAGACTTTTGAGTTTGTGATTGACAGCATCTAATATCCTCATTGAGAAGATCTTTAACACGCGTCTTCATGAGAACAAGTCAGAAGTAACCTTTTTCAACTCATTTCGTAACACATCAAGACCTTTCATAGTATCAATGAGCTGCAGTTTTGCTTCCTCAAAGTGTTTGAGAAAATCATGAACAACTTCAACAGAGACCATCTCTTCACGCTCTACATCTTGACGAATATATGCATAATAACATGATACATCGGGATAGTCTTCAGAGTTTTGAGATTTGACAATGTCATCATCTACTAGTGTTCTTTTCTTCTTCCCTTTGGATCCGTAACCGATACCCTTATCAAGAAATCCTTTCATAAAATCGCAAGTGCGAGAAGAAGAAGACATTCTTGATATACAAAATAACCTAGAGTGAGAGAACTCAACTCAATAGGATAGGTATATAAACGGTTTCACAGGGAATATATTTTTAAGGTTTTAGGATTAGTTCATGACATGCAACAAACGGGTACCCGTACGAACATCAGATCGGTCACACCAGTCACTAGGATCGGTTACACCCATGAGATTTTAAATGGTTATAGATGGCTCTTAGAGAGCACAAAATGGATACTGTAATGACCAATTTTCAAGGCTAACATTTTGCAAAGTTAAAGGATTTCACACCTCTTAGCTTAATAAATTTACATTTTTCAGGCAAATTTAGAGCACAAGAGTAACACAAAACATTATAACTATTTGATTATACAAAGCCTTTGATCACCTTCACAAAATTCTAAAGTTGACTGTATCAAAAGTCAAGCCATAAGAATTTTGAAAGCAAAATTAGCTCATCTAAACAGAACCTGAATGCCATCAGAACCATACTTGATTATTAGCATATCTTTCTCAACAGGATTTTTATGAGTGAGATTCCAAACCTTGTGATCAATTAACACAAGAATGAACATTATGCTCATCAAATGGATAGTGCTTACGTTTAAACCATTTTTTAACTCTTATTCTTAGAAGATCCCTTCTTTGGTGTGAAAAGTCATCATAGAACTTACTATCTTCAAAGTATGAGACCAAGTTAGAATCCTTTCCTGAAGAAGTTTGTCTGGTGGAGTTTGACAGCCTGTCAATGAGATCTTTATATCTTGCAATTATTAGATTTAAATTATCTTCCGTAGCTCCATTGTGATTAGCCTCTTTTGGTACCTTTTTCACACTTTGAAAAATATCTCGAACCCCAGTTTGAGAAGGATTCTTTCGATGCTTCCTTGAATGATTCGTGTTAAAACTACTATTACAGGTTCAAACATTAGAAGAGCAAATTGAACTGATTTTCATGGAAGATTTCATAGGGTGAGTCCTAAAACCGATTGGTTTAACCATATGAATATCAGTTACACCTTTGAGAATCAAATCTAAGGTGTATTGGAGTCGACCAATATGATTATCATCCAACCTTAATTTGCACTTCTGTCGAATATGACCTTTCATGTCACAATAGAGACATACTTTCTGATCACCAGAGTGATTATATTGAGAAGGTTTAACACAATTATCAGAAGTTTTCTTCCTTCCGTGAGATGCAGTAATTCCTTGATTAGAGAAAGATATAAACACATCTTTAGCAATCAGAAGGGTTTGTATTTTAACTTATGAAACCGGATTCGTTAGAGAAATATGATTACAAGTAGTCACGTTTTCTAACATCTCAGTTTTGTCAGAAGCAATAGGTATAGTGGACTCTTTAGAAAAATCATTGCATTGAATAAAGGATTTACTCAATAGACGTTTAATTTCTAAAGCATTCTTCTCAAGTTTGGCCTCGAGTAAATTTCTTGACAAACTTACATCGGTTTTTTCTTCACGAAGAATCTTTAATTGAGAGTCACGATTATTAACCATACCAATAAGCATATTGACTTTGTGTTTTATCCTAATAACTTCAGTGGACTGAATTCTAGCTTGTCTTATAATTTATGCACTTTCTTTGGCTGCTTCCCTTTCTACTTCAGAGTCAGACTCATCAGTAAGATAAAAAGGATAACACTTATCAATATTTGCATGTTTCATGGGAACAAGATGTTCATCTATATGAGACACAGACAAGTCATTATCTTTAATAAATATTCCATAGAAACAGTACTTTTAATCCTGGTAATGCGTTTGTCAGAGATAGCACTTCTGTCCATAGAGTCAGATTGATTACAAACATAGACTTATGAGGTCTTAGCGTGTTTGTCTGCTCTGATACCAATTGAAAACGCGGGGGTATAACAACCACACCCAATATTTCGTTCGACAATCTATATGGACTAAACTCCAATATAATTCCGAGAGCACCAACTTGAAAGTGAGACTCAATAAAGAAAGATATCAAAGAGCTTTATCTCTTTCTTAATACAATAAATAAATCAACTAGATAGAAATCCGTGAGACTGATTTTTATGAGAATAACTCGGATGGGTTGAGTGTCAATCAAGTCCTATCCAACAAATAAGGTCGGATTTATCAACTATGATTGAACTACGCACAACCTGTGATATTTAAATTATATAAACAAACATAATGCGGAAAAGAATAACACTGACACCAGAAATTTTGTTAACAAGGAAATCGCAAATGCATAAAAACCCCGGAACCTAGTCCAGATTTGAATACCACACTGTATTAAGCCGCTACAGACTCTAGCCTACTACAAGTTAACTTCGGACTGGAATGTAGTTGAGCCCAAACTAAGTCTCACACCGATTAAGGTACAGTCACGTTCTTTACGCCTATTGAATCCCAGCAGGACTCTGAGCACTTGATTCCCTTAGCTGATCTCACCCACAACTAAGAGTTGCTACGACCCAAAGTCGGAGACTTATAAACAAATCTGCCTCCCACAGATAAGTCTATTCTTATTGTTGTTTTCATCTTTAGATAAAGATCGAGGTGTAAAGGAAACTCAACTAATAATCCGGTCTTATACTCCCGAAGAGCAGCCTAGAAATATTAATCACCTCACAATAACCTAACTGATTAACAGATGAAGTTATTGCGGAATCACAAGAGTCTGAGACGAAGAATTGTTGTGATTACTTTTTATATCTTACATATCGGAGATAAACCTCGATAAAATCTTAGAGAAGATTAAACTCAACACGATAGAAAAAGTAAGATCAGAATATGCAACTACAGAGAAAATAGTTGGATCTGGCTTCACGAATCCCAAATGAAGTCTTCAAGTCGTTAACCTAATAATGGTTTTGGAAAACCTAGGTTAATGGAGAATCGACTCTAGTTTGCAACTAGGAGAAAAAAGAGTGTCGGGATTAAGTTTCCTAGATGCTAAAGTTCTCCCTTATATAGTCTTTCAAATCGGGGTTGCTTACAATCAAAGCAAAGATAGTTAAGTCTGCCTAGAAATTAAGCAATCAATCTCCACCGTTAGATGGTATTAGCTTGATACACACAAATGAAATATACTTATATTTAGATATGGATGAACCGAACCTAAATGTGTATAAACGTTGGCTCAATAATTGTTAACCGAAGTTAGCCACATGAACACTTATAGTTTAGCCATATTCATCTAACACTTTTAGATCAAATATGATGATCAATCAATCATGATAGATAATCAAATGAATCTAAATGTGTTTCAAGAGAGTTATTCAAATGTTCATCATCTCATAGAAATATATATGAACCATTTGAAGCATATTCGGTTTGGTTTGTAATTGTACAAAGTACTTATACAAGGACAAATTCATGAACATAATGCCACGGTTTGCAAAATAAGTTAGTATACCTTATTTCATTAAAGTTCTAGGGACTTTAGTTCGCAAACGAACCTGAGTTCATGAGTATGAATTATCATACTTACTGATTTTAGAACCTAACCACTGTGTTCGCAAACAGAGTACGCAAACCACAGTTCCGTACTTTAGCCTAGTCTTAGCCGTCCGCAAACGTTGTTCACAAACCACAGTTCCGGACCTTTCCTAGGTAAACCCGTTCGCAAACAAGAGTTCCGGACCTGAACTAGCATTCACAATTCGCATACAAGGTACGCATACTGTGTCATATCCAGATGTTGGTAGTAGTTCTAAAACTCTCATTTAATCATTGAAACATCCTTAGAAGACAACAATGGTAATCTTACACATACCACTAGATTCAAGTAATTTTCAAGTGATTAATCGATCAAAACGAAACTTCCTAAGTTAACATCAAATGATTGTCTCACACAAATCATGTAAGATGTTCAAGGTAATTTTCACATGATCATCTTGACTTAATATTTAGTTTCCAACAAAAAAATTGTCTACAACTAAACTCGTCAAGTAGATGATGAAGTTTAGCTAAAGCTAAAAAAGCTTCCAACACGTATTTCGAGGAATATATAAACGAGATAAACTCGTCTCGAAATTTCAAATGTGTATAATGTAAAATTCTATATAGATATACGACTTAGTCTCTTTTAGAAGATAGAATAGACTTCTGAGTGATAGATAAGTTTTAGTCTCCACATACCTTTTGTTAATGAAGTTCCTCTAAGCTCTTCAGTAGATCTTCTTCTTCAATTGGTGAACGCCGTGAAGTCTAATGCTCAACTACACACTTCTATCCTAATCCGAGATATAGCTATAAGTAGACTAGAAATCAAGTATATATTTTTGATCAACTAAACTTGACAAACAAGCTTGAGATAGCAACGCTTGCGAGTTCGACCGAGTAGTGCTCTAACAATCTCCCCTCTTTGTCAATTTGGTGACAAAACTATCAATACATATGGATTACAAAATAAATAAACGTTGTAGCTTCTGATCCATCATGCTTGATTTCATTGGCTTTTCAACTTCCTTGAATTCTTCGTTACTTCAAATTCTCCATCGATACTGAATGTGTTAAACTCAGTGTTAGAGCATAGCTCGGTTGAACCCACCAAGCGTTGGTATGTCAAGTTTGGTTGTCATATTTTAGTGAATAAAAACTCATTTAAAGAGTCGCTTGATTATATACTAGAGTCAACTTCGTATAGGTTAGCTTGAAAGTGTTAGGATATGAGACTTACAAGTATTACATGAAGACTTGAAGAATGTGAAGAAGTATGGAGCTACAACGACAACATCATCCTTCCTCTTGAGGTTAGTAATATTTGACTTGAACTGTTTCATTCCCTAACATATCTTTCAAGTCGTGCATATTGAAAACATAATTGCGAAGCTGTATATGATACTCTAGTTAGACATAGTATTAAGGAATACAATACGAGGTTTATTGCTTAACCATTAAACTTTGTATATAAGACATTGACATGATCATATGAATGCTATTGTGATTATGTATGGGTATGAGTGAAGATTTCATCCTAGGAAACAATGTTTTATATTCGTTTAAAGGAAGTAAGTTCATAAACTCGTTTTGTGAATCAAAAGGAAAATCGCTAGGTTTATTGGTATTGTTATCCATTGCAAATCTATTTTGAATTACCAATATGTGTGTTTAGTATAACCGCTCATAAACTTGTTTATGTATCTTGGTAAAACTATTCACAAGGCCTGACTTATGTATTGGTATGACTTTTATTAGTGAAACCGATCTTAAGTAATCACTCAAGATGGTATGATCGATGCCTTGTAAATAACAACTTTTATCTAGCCATTGGGGAACCGATCCTAGTAAGAAGTGCAGCAAATTTACAAGAGGGGAATCGATCCTTGTAAGAGGTGCAATACGTTTTTAGTAAATGGGGGAACCGATCCTATGAACATGTGCAAAAAGTTTGTAGTTTTGGGGGAACCGATCCTATGGACATGTGCACCAAATACAGGTAGTTACCATAAGTATGTGGGGAACTGATCCTAGTACCTAGTCAACCGATTTTTGGTAACTAGCGTGACTATGCACAGTACTCACATGGAGGTATAACCAAACTTGTTTTGGTAGAACCGTGAAACCCATGATTGGTGATTTGATAGGATAATCAATCACATAGTTCTTGGAAGTCAGATGAACCAATTCTAAATTCGTTTGGAAGTGTGGCAAATCGGTTCCAAGATTGTAAGTATGAAAAAGGACTTGCAAAGTAAAGATGTCGACATACTTTGAACATGTGCAGTAACTCTTATCATTAATTGTTCAAAGATATTCCTTAATAGCTAAAGGAGAATCCCAGGATAGAAATAAATTGAGAATCTTTTAATTAAGGTTTCTTAGTTTTTTTATGCTATTTAATTTCCAGCAATTAAATGCATATCTTTAGAAAATAATAATTAGTAATGTGCATTTACTGATTATAAAATTTTTCTATTGGGATTTCGGTCAATATTTGGACAGTGCATTTCCAGGAGTTATGAAAACCGATTTTGTGTTTATTGCATATCTTTGAGAATATTCGGTTTTGGAAATTCCTTGGTGTCCAAACTTCCTTGTTTATAAATATTGAAGTTTGTATTTCTAGCAAACTAATCCTCAGATCCAGCAAAACTACCTCAGTTGTGTTGTTAATGGTGGAGCTGCCTATCGGAGAGAAAAGTACCCTAATTAGGAGAAATCTCTTACGACCGCTCGGTTTAAAGACTTCTATGGGATTGAGAAGCTCTATTAGTACCGTTGGTGGGAAACTAGATAATTGCAGTTTATTTAAGTTTTCGATTGATTTGATTGACTAACGGTTGTTGAACTTTGATTGCATCTAGTTTGTTTATGCTTGAGAATCTTCTCTTCTGATATAAGATTCACTCAAACTAGATCGAAGTTTCGACGGGGATCTTTAGACTGTTTGTAGATCTAAAGACGTCTTGTGATAATCCAACGTTAACAGACTCCGTTCTGTGTGTGATTAATCATAAGAGATTCAAGTTGATTGTGTGCAGGTGCTGATTGAAGATCAAAGAAGATTTGAAGACAAGAAGACTTTTTGGGTTCATAATCTTTGGTGTGCACAATACCTGTTTCGCCTGGAAAGGGATCCAACTATAATAGGTTTATCCTTGTGATAGATTGGATTGATTAGTTGAGTAGATCGGCATTAATACACTTCTTTGTTATTAATAGTATTGATTGCATAGTCTAACAATTACTTCGGTAGTTGTTGAGAGATTGATCTAAGGACCCGACAAAGGAGTTTATTGGTTAAACGGAAGAGCCTTTGTCATACTCATATCACGTTGTTTGAAAAGAGTTGTTACCGAACATATTTGTTGTTTCTTTACTGTTTGGAATACGAACCAAAGGAATTGTTCCAAGTGCGTGACTTACTGCAAGTTGGTGGAGCAGGGATACTGAGGAAACTAGGTAAACTATAGGTTTAGTTGCTTGATCTCAACTATACGAAGTTGGTTTGATTTTTTATAGTGGCTTAATTCTGAGAATATTCAATTCTGGACTAGGTCCCGGGGTTTTTCTGTATTTGCGGTTTCCTCGTTAACAAAATCTTGATGTGTCATTTACTTTTATTTTCCGCAATTATAATTGTGTTTATTATAATTTAAAGTAAATCGCACAAACGTTAATTCCTATTTTACTTGATAGACAATCCCTAGAGTTTGGTTAAGTCCGAACCTATTATCAAGTAAACATACTTCGTTGTTGTATTGTCTCGATCTCGTATCCATAGACGATCACACGAAGTGTGAACCGATTAGTTGTATTGTTTCGACTCAGTCCATAGACAATCACTTTCGAAAAATGACTTATAGGTGGAAAAGTTTTAGATTGAGGTATATTTGGGTACCCTCGTCTTTTCACTCAGCATCATTGTTGTTGAAGATCCGTAGCAATAACAATATGAAAATGTCCGTTCTAATACTACGGTGATATGTATCACTCTCCCTTAGTCAATACTTCCATCTTAGTATAAAATCCGCTCCCCCTTACATAATGATCCGTAAACCATATGTATGTAGTGTGAACTACTAAATAATTCTCCCCCTTTTTGTTAATATAAATTGGCAAAGGTACGAAAACTATGGGATCATAATGAATTCTAAAAAGATAATTCATGTCTAAAAGGAAACATATCAATTTTCTTTCGATGATTTCACATTGTCGAAACTTAGTGTATTCATCAAGGAGTTTATTAAGATACAAGTTAACCCCTTCAAATTTCACAACCGCTCTCCCCACAAAGATATGGCAATTAAGCACAAGTTCATTTAAGAACTCTCCCTCATTTGATGTCATTTCCAAGAGAACAACATGAGCGACCTTACTTTTATGAGAAAATGAGGATTTCTTTAGACGCGATTTGTTAATGTCCAAAGTATCATCGAGTAAACTAATCAAAAGAGAACCTTTATGATTAATTTAACTGGAAACGCTCAACATAAGAAAACTTGTGGAGTAAATTCAGTACTTTCACATAATAGTGGATCAGGGAAAGATCAATACTGCGGAATTTCTCAAAAAGTTCATTCTATCTTTTATCAATATTTGCATAAAGACATAATAGACTTAACTTTTGAGCAAATATGAGATAACAACATAGTTCACGAACGTAAACGCATATATATCTCATAAGATATTTGCAATATATAAAACAAATAAGATTAAATACTGCAAGATCATCTTCCAAATAACTTAGAATTTAAATAAATAAATCTAAAAACATTGCAAGATGAAAAACGTTGGAAATAGTTATGTGTAATCACAATATTTACTATACCGAACCCTAGTTATCCTTCTTAAACATAAGGATAAATTCTCATAAGAAGTTTCCTAGACATTATTTAAACAAAAACTACTAAAAGACTCAAAGGACACTTCCGGAATCTTCACGAGTTTTAAGACTTTTGAGTTTGTGATTGACAGCATCTAATATCCTCATTGAGAAGATCTTTAACACGCGTCTTCATGAGAACAAGTCAGAAGTAACCTTTTTCAACTCATTTCGTAACACATCAAGACCTTTCATAGTATCAATGAGCTGCAGTTTTGCTTCCTCAAAGTGTTTGAGAAAATCATGAACAACTTCAACAGAGACCATCTCTTCACGCTCTACATCTTGACGAATATATGCATAATAACATGATACATCGGGATAGTCTTCAGAGTTTTGAGATTTGACAATGTCATCATCTACTAGTGTTCTTTTCTTCTTCCCTTTGGATCCGTAACCGATACCCTTATCAAGAAATCCTTTCATAAAATCGCAAGTGCGAGAAGAAGAAGACATTCTTGATATACAAAATAACCTAGAGTGAGAGAACTCAACTCAATAGGATAGGTATATAAACGGTTTCACAGGGAATATATTTTTAAGGTTTTAGGATTAGTTCATGACATGCAACAAACGGGTACCCGTACGAACATCAGATCGGTCACACCAGTCACTAGGATCGGTTACACCCATGAGATTTTAAATGGTTATAGATGGCTCTTAGAGAGCACAAAATGGATACTGTAATGACCAATTTTCAAGGCTAACATTTTGCAAAGTTAAAGGATTTCACACCTCTTAGCTTAATAAATTTACATTTTTCAGGCAAATTTAGAGCACAAGAGTAACACAAAACATTATAACTATTTGATTATACAAAGCCTTTGATCACCTTCACAAAATTCTAAAGTTGACTGTATCAAAAGTCAAGCCATAAGAATTTTGAAAGCAAAATTAGCTCATCTAAACAGAACCTGAATGCCATCAGAACCATACTTGATTATTAGCATATCTTTCTCAACAGGATTTTTATGAGTGAGATTCCAAACCTTGTGATCAATTAACACAAGAATGAACATTATGCTCATCAAATGGATAGTGCTTACGTTTAAACCATTTTTTAACTCTTATTCTTAGAAGATCCCTTCTTTGGTGTGAAAAGTCATCATAGAACTTACTATCTTCAAAGTATGAGACCAAGTTAGAATCCTTTCCTGAAGAAGTTTGTCTGGTGGAGTTTGACAGCCTGTCAATGAGATCTTTATATCTTGCAATTATTAGATTTAAATTATCTTCCGTAGCTCCATTGTGATTAGCCTCTTTTGGTACCTTTTTCACACTTTGAAAAATATCTCGAACCCCAGTTTGAGAAGGATTCTTTCGATGCTTCCTTGAATGATTCGTGTTAAAACTACTATTACAGGTTCAAACATTAGAAGAGCAAATTGAACTGATTTTCATGGAAGATTTCATAGGGTGAGTCCTAAAACCGATTGGTTTAACCATATGAATATCAGTTACACCTTTGAGAATCAAATCTAAGGTGTATTGGAGTCGACCAATATGATTATCATCCAACCTTAATTTGCACTTCTGTCGAATATGACCTTTCATGTCACAATAGAGACATACTTTCTGATCACCAGAGTGATTATATTGAGAAGGTTTAACACAATTATCAGAAGTTTTCTTCCTTCCGTGAGATGCAGTAATTCCTTGATTAGAGAAAGATATAAACACATCTTTAGCAATCAGAAGGGTTTGTATTTTAACTTATGAAACCGGATTCGTTAGAGAAATATGATTACAAGTAGTCACGTTTTCTAACATCTCAGTTTTGTCAGAAGCAATAGGTATAGTGGACTCTTTAGAAAAATCATTGCATTGAATAAAGGATTTACTCAATAGACGTTTAATTTCTAAAGCATTCTTCTCAAGTTTGGCCTCGAGTAAATTTCTTGACAAACTTACATCGGTTTTTTCTTCACGAAGAATCTTTAATTGAGAGTCACGATTATTAACCATACCAATAAGCATATTGACTTTGTGTTTTATCCTAATAACTTCAGTGGACTGAATTCTAGCTTGTCTTATAATTTATGCACTTTCTTTGGCTGCTTCCCTTTCTACTTCAGAGTCAGACTCATCAGTAAGATAAAAAGGATAACACTTATCAATATTTGCATGTTTCATGGGAACAAGATGTTCATCTATATGAGACACAGACAAGTCATTATCTTTAATAAATATTCCATAGAAACAGTACTTTTAATCCTGGTAATGCGTTTGTCAGAGATAGCACTTCTGTCCATAGAGTCAGATTGATTACAAACATAGACTTATGAGGTCTTAGCGTGTTTGTCTGCTCTGATACCAATTGAAAACGCGGGGGTATAACAACCACACCCAATATTTCGTTCGACAATCTATATGGACTAAACTCCAATATAATTCCGAGAGCACCAACTTGAAAGTGAGACTCAATAAAGAAAGATATCAAAGAGCTTTATCTCTTTCTTAATACAATAAATAAATCAACTAGATAGAAATCCGTGAGACTGATTTTTATGAGAATAACTCGGATGGGTTGAGTGTCAATCAAGTCCTATCCAACAAATAAGGTCGGATTTATCAACTATGATTGAACTACGCACAACCTGTGATATTTAAATTATATAAACAAACATAATGCGGAAAAGAATAACACTGACACCAGAAATTTTGTTAACAAGGAAATCGCAAATGCATAAAAACCCCGGAACCTAGTCCAGATTTGAATACCACACTGTATTAAGCCGCTACAGACTCTAGCCTACTACAAGTTAACTTCGGACTGGAATGTAGTTGAGCCCAAACTAAGTCTCACACCGATTAAGGTACAGTCACGTTCTTTACGCCTATTGAATCCCAGCAGGACTCTGAGCACTTGATTCCCTTAGCTGATCTCACCCACAACTAAGAGTTGCTACGACCCAAAGTCGGAGACTTATAAACAAATCTGCCTCCCACAGATAAGTCTATTCTTATTGTTGTTTTCATCTTTAGATAAAGATCGAGGTGTAAAGGAAACTCAACTAATAATCCGGTCTTATACTCCCGAAGAGCAGCCTAGAAATATTAATCACCTCACAATAACCTAACTGATTAACAGATGAAGTTATTGCGGAATCACAAGAGTCTGAGACGAAGAATTGTTGTGATTACTTTTTATATCTTACATATCGGAGATAAACCTCGATAAAATCTTAGAGAAGATTAAACTCAACACGATAGAAAAAGTAAGATCAGAATATGCAACTACAGAGAAAATAGTTGGATCTGGCTTCACGAATCCCAAATGAAGTCTTCAAGTCGTTAACCTAATAATGGTTTTGGAAAACCTAGGTTAATGGAGAATCGACTCTAGTTTGCAACTAGGAGAAAAAAGAGTGTCGGGATTAAGTTTCCTAGATGCTAAAGTTCTCCCTTATATAGTCTTTCAAATCGGGGTTGCTTACAATCAAAGCAAAGATAGTTAAGTCTGCCTAGAAATTAAGCAATCAATCTCCACCGTTAGATGGTATTAGCTTGATACACACAAATGAAATATACTTATATTTAGATATGGATGAACCGAACCTAAATGTGTATAAACGTTGGCTCAATAATTGTTAACCGAAGTTAGCCACATGAACACTTATAGTTTAGCCATATTCATCTAACACTTTTAGATCAAATATGATGATCAATCAATCATGATAGATAATCAAATGAATCTAAATGTGTTTCAAGAGAGTTATTCAAATGTTCATCATCTCATAGAAATATATATGAACCATTTGAAGCATATTCGGTTTGGTTTGTAATTGTACAAAGTACTTATACAAGGACAAATTCATGAACATAATGCCACGGTTTGCAAAATAAGTTAGTATACCTTATTTCATTAAAGTTCTAGGGACTTTAGTTCGCAAACGAACCTGAGTTCATGAGTATGAATTATCATACTTACTGATTTTAGAACCTAACCACTGTGTTCGCAAACAGAGTACGCAAACCACAGTTCCGTACTTTAGCCTAGTCTTAGCCGTCCGCAAACGTTGTTCACAAACCACAGTTCCGGACCTTTCCTAGGTAAACCCGTTCGCAAACAAGAGTTCCGGACCTGAACTAGCATTCACAATTCGCATACAAGGTACGCATACTGTGTCATATCCAGATGTTGGTAGTAGTTCTAAAACTCTCATTTAATCATTGAAACATCCTTAGAAGACAACAATGGTAATCTTACACATACCACTAGATTCAAGTAATTTTCAAGTGATTAATCGATCAAAACGAAACTTCCTAAGTTAACATCAAATGATTGTCTCACACAAATCATGTAAGATGTTCAAGGTAATTTTCACATGATCATCTTGACTTAATATTTAGTTTCCAACAAAAAAATTGTCTACAACTAAACTCGTCAAGTAGATGATGAAGTTTAGCTAAAGCTAAAAAAGCTTCCAACACGTATTTCGAGGAATATATAAACGAGATAAACTCGTCTCGAAATTTCAAATGTGTATAATGTAAAATTCTATATAGATATACGACTTAGTCTCTTTTAGAAGATAGAATAGACTTCTGAGTGATAGATAAGTTTTAGTCTCCACATACCTTTTGTTAATGAAGTTCCTCTAAGCTCTTCAGTAGATCTTCTTCTTCAATTGGTGAACGCCGTGAAGTCTAATGCTCAACTACACACTTCTATCCTAATCCGAGATATAGCTATAAGTAGACTAGAAATCAAGTATATATTTTTGATCAACTAAACTTGACAAACAAGCTTGAGATAGCAACGCTTGCGAGTTCGACCGAGCAATGCTCTAATAGTTTAAGCTAATATAGTTTTTGAACCAAGCAAACAATATCCACCGTTAGATGAATCTTTGAATCTGATTTACATAAGCAAGATATACACTCTGGTTAGGTGAGACCGTAACCAAACTGTGCACAATGATTATGTTTAACGTGGTTAGCCGAAACTAGCCGGTTTGGACTTAAAAGCTTAATATTCATTTTCACGAACAACAAGACATTAACTCTGAGTCACAAACATGTGATTAAATAAGTCTAGTATTTTTAGATAATTAATCAAATGCTAATTATCTCATAGAAAGAATTTAAACGCACTTGAAAATATAATCGACATGGTTAGTAGGTGTACAAGGTACAAATACCATTGCCGTTCGTGAGTCGATTCAGTCACAGTAGTGTATCGGTTTGTAAACATTTAACCAAACCAAGTTCCGGAATTAACAGAACTTTTTAAGTTTGCGTACTGGTTTGGAAACCTTAAGACTGTCACCGGTACCGGAGTTCACAGAACTAAATAGGTTTGTGTACTAAACTGTTTTAGTTTACGTACCGGTTTGGAAACTAATTCCGGTTCCGTAACCACAGTTCAAAAATGGTTTGCATACGAGTATGCATACCGATCCGGTTCACGAGTTAAACAGATTTACACATGATGTGCATAGGAATATGTGTATCACAAATCTGTAAGTCGATATATAGCTACTCCACTACGTGTACGAGTACATGTAATATGGGTTCAGACTTATAACAGTTTTCCCAATTTGTAAAACTGATAACACTGTCTTGTATCCGAATCTATAGTAGTTCTATATTTCTCTCTAAATCGATTCGAAACATTCCTGAATAACATCAATAACACATAACACAGTTCCAGGCTATTTTCAAATGATAAAACTTGAATCATGATTTTGATTCCGAACAACAAATTGTCCTTAATCGAAATTCATTAGGTATGAACAAATGTTCATTAAGCTTAGTCATTATATTTCGAGAACTAATTATCAAGATAAACTTGACTCGAAATTCTTGTCTATGCATAATAGTCTAATTAGTTATGCGACATCGTCTCAAATGATAGAAAAGTGAATATAAATTGAGATATAGGTAGTTCAGCCTTCACTTACCTTTTGTTGATGAAGTTCTCCAAAATCTTCGGTTGATCTTCGCCTTCAAACGGTACGTAGAACGCAATGATGACTGTCGTGATCCACTATTTCTCAACTTAATTTCTATCCTAGTCCGAGACTTAACTAATTGTAGACTAGAAATCAAGATATAGTTTTGACAACTAAATTTGACAACAAGCTTGAGATAGCAACACGAGTTCGACCGAGCATTGCTCTAACAGAGTCATATCGCACTAATTGTTCTTTTGTTCGTAACTGGAGTAGAGAATAATTTGTGTTGATGATTTTTCTCACAAAAATATTATATCTTAGTGCCTCTAACATTAAGATCGTTATTTTTAACTTCTTTATTCGTAAATGCAAAGAAGAGAGATAGGTGCAATATTTGCACTAGTTAGGTACTCAAATGCTTTGCTTTCTTGATAGTTTTTATATAATTATGCTTTGATCTTGTTTGCTTTTGAGTTTGTTAGGTATTTGAGGCTATCTTAACCAAAAGGAAGTGGAACTAACTCAAATCCGAGATCTCTTCGCATCACCTTGAAGAGGACGAAATTACAAAGCCAACGGCGAAAGAATGGAGCTTTTCCGACGTCGCATGAGAAAGTTATGAGTAAAATAAGAGGTTAAGCTTGTCAGTTTCGCAGAACCGACAGTTAAACAAGAATGGAGACTTTCTATCTCTGGTAAACTACCGGTTTCTGGTCGACGTTGTACTTCTGCAGTCCAGGGAGTTTATAGAACGTCAGAGATGATATGGCATATGATTCAAGAAGAAGGAGTTGGCAGTAGATGATGGCAGTGTTGATGTTGTTGATTATCAATCGAGCTGGTGGTAGTTGTCGTCGATCGAGCTTGGCAGTAATAAAGAGGCAGTGAGAATGGGTTCGCTGCTGTGATTAATGGCAGTAAATGGTGATGGCTTTCATGAAGGGGTCTCAATGATGGTCGTTGCTACTGGCAGACGAGAATAGATTGATTACTGCTGCTGATGGCAGCTGAGCTCGAGCCGTAATGGGAGATAGAAGAACTAGAAGTCAGTGATGGAGAAGATGAAACCGAGTTGGAGGATAGGGTCTCTGCCAGTTCGAGATGGTATGAAGTAATGATCAATTAAGCCTGTTGAGCATGGGAGAAACTGATGTTGCTGTCGGAAAGTGGGCTGAGATCGGTGTTGAAGATGAACTGTCAGTGGTGATGAGGGGATGATGGAATGAGCTCAGCTCGATGGAGGAAGCAGTGAGACTTGTGTCTCTGTTCTCAGAAAATGGAGAAGAAGCTAAGAAGGGGATTGACAGTGCTGATGATCCAGTGGAGTTGATGCTGTCGATGAAAAGAGTTGCATGGGATGGTCTCTGACATTCAATGCAGTGTGATGATGATTGGTTGACGACGATGGTGCAGGGAGTTCTGACGGATGTTGTTGTGGTTGATGTCTCCTGTTGGTTTCGGACGAAGTAGGTGTTTGATTGGGAAAGAGTGTTGGTCGAGTTTAACAAACTCAGAAGAAATAAAAAGTCACGGAACAGTGACTATCCGAGAAAATATATGGTTGAGTTTAAAAACTCAGGAGAAAATAATTCTCACGGACAGAGAAGTGTCCGTGGAATGGCTGGGTCGAAAATCAAAACTCAGGGGAAGTTATTTGTCACGGAGACTTGTATATCCGAGGGAACTGCCAATTGAGAAGAAAGATTACTCTGTCAGTTTTGACAAACTGACAGGCAAATGAGTTAAATGGGCTGGACTTTCAAGTCTTATGCGCGGCCCAAGAGCTGCTTCACTACTCTTTTGTGCGAGACAGACTCTGAGAGGAGATTGGGGACACGGGTTATTATTAGGCAGAAAGGGAGATCGGAGTTGATCATTTTTTTATCATACTTTTGGGAAGAGAAGAACAAGAGCTAGGGCTTGGCGATTTTGACGTTCGATCATCACGATTGAACCTAAGGTTTGCTTTCTTTTTCTTCATATTATTTTTCATGGGTTTTGAGAAATCCATGAGTAGCTAATCACCTCATATTGGTTAAGGATGTAGTCGGATATCATAAACATGCTACTAAATTAATATATTGGTTTTGTTATCTCAATCAAATTATTATTGTCTTGTTCTACGATTTATTATCGCATATGATTGTATGATTGTTTGTTTAGGAGCGCTACTAAATGAGCATGAATGCATTTCTAAAGCTAGGCTAGGGTTTTGAGATACGTAATTGTTGATAAACCTTGTCATAAGTAGCATATTGTGATTACCAATTGTATTCAAAACCTTTGTGTGATTGCAAGTAGAAGCTTGACCTATGTTAAATAGTTTACTCGTAGTATTTCTATTGCATGGATTAATCTAATTCATAGAACTTAAGGCACTTGGAGGATTAAACCTAATAGCACGTTGCATTAGGTTGTTCACTAAGTAGTATTCATATATTCATCGTTATGGTTTATGATGACATAAGGAATTTACCAGAGTATGCTCTCGATGGGGTACTTTAGGACTCTTGATAATGAATGATTGAGTGACAACACTAGTTATTAGTCGAAGTGCATGTATTATGATTGATGATGAACCCTTAACCAGTATTCTCAACTTATTGATTCTCTTTATTCATTCTTTGCTATTATTATTAGTATAATTATTTTCGACATAAATCAAAAATCCCCCCAGGTTACTTAAGTTTTCAATTACGAATAACAACCCATATCTTCTTGTGGAACGAATCTGTTCTTATAACTATACTATTATTTATAATTGTGAAGTGAAAGAACTTAAATTATTTTTGCGTCGGCTGACAACCGACCAAAGAGAGATTGGATACAAATTTATTTTGTTCGTAATATGCGAATAAATTTAAAGTTCAATAAAATCCTCCTCTTGTCATTAGAGTAAAGATCGCGTTGTCGTTCTTTCGGGAATGACATAAATGAGGGAGAGTTCTTTTGAACTTATGCTTGATGGTAATATCTTTTTGGGGAGTGCGTATGTGGAATTGTAGGAGATGATTATGTCTTATGTCTCCCGGTTTTTCAACTTTGCCAATTTTGTTGACAATTTTGCCAATTTTGTTGACAAAGGGGGAGAATTATTAAGTAGTATCTTACTACATTACATATGGCTTTGCTAAGCATCATGTAAGGGGGAGTGAATTATTATCTATTATGCAAAAGTAATATGTATTGACTAAGGGGGAGAACATATCACTATAGTATTACTTCAAAATTGTGGTACAATTGAATTTTGAGGAAGGTAACAATACTATGTTTCTGTATAACAACTAATGAGTAGAGTGTATTTACCTCATTCTATAAAAGCTCTAAACGAGTATTCTCATAAGTCGTTATCGCTACGGATCTTCAACAACAAAGTGTTGAACGAACACATGCAGAGTACGAAGAATTCAAGACGAAGAACCAGGGAAATCAAGCACAGTGGATTGAGTTGAAAAGTTCATTTATTTTATCCATATGTATTGAATAGTTTTGTCACTAAAATTGACAAAAGGTGAGATTGTTAGAGCATTGCTCGGTTGAACCCACAAGTTTTGTTATCTCAAGCTTGTTGTCAATGTTAGGTGATCAAAACTATGTATTGATTTCTAGTCTACTAAGTCAAGTCTCGGACTAGGTTAGAATTGTAGTTGAGTATCAGAGACCACCTTTGAAAACTGAAGATCGACGAAGACATTTGGAAAACTTTTGTATCAGGTATGTGAAGATTGAACCATTCTATTTTACTCACTATACCATCGTTCTATCTATTGAGACTATGTCGTATGACTTATAGTAGAATTACAAAGAAGAAGTTTTGAGTCAAGCTTGTCTTGTGAAAAATCTCGAAATATGATTTAGAAATTAGATGTTTAAAGGTCCTTAACAATATTAGTTCTATGAATTAATTTTTGGATCAATTGAAAATTGCCCATACAAATGACCATATCACTTGGGAATGTTTCAAACATCATAAGAGAGAAATATGAACTTACTGATATTTCTTCTCAGAGTAGGTTGGCGAACCAGCTCGCAAACCATAGATTGATGAGACACATAAATACAAGAAGGTTGGTGAACCAGTTCGCAAACCGCAAGTTCAGTTGGGAACAGTCCACGAACCCGGTTGGCGAGCCGTGGTGAATTGAATTTTATAAGTTGGTTAAATAGGATAGCAGTTGGCAAACCCGGTTCACCCACCGTGATCAACTGAGTTCAGTAGTCTAGAAGGGTTAGCGAACCCGGTTCACGAACCATAGCACCCTGACTCGTGAACAAGCCCTACGGTTGGAGAACCATTGTACCGACTGTCCCGACAATGTTTAGTAGATGCTTAAAGACTTATTATTTTAATATGTTTAGCATTGCTAGAACTCTCTTAAACACTTCTAAGGCTTCATTTATCACTTAAACACTTATGTGTGTGTGTATCATGATTAATTTCTTAGGTGTTTAAATGAACATCAAATAGCTTTCAGTTCTTTGGATAACTTGCCAAACCGAACAATCATTATACACTGTTCCGTAACCAAACATATGTGTATACTCTTTTATTGTATTTTGAAGACCTAAAGTGTTTGTTTGATTCTCAAGCCATCTTATCTTAAATTCTGAGCTAATCCTGGTCTTTGATAACTATAAATAAAGCATCTTTGTCAACTGGGAAAATCAATCCCTGACACTTTGTGTTCTAGTTGATTTTAGAGTCGTCCTCTATTGACATAGGTTTCCTCTGTGAAACGTTATTAGTTCTACGACTAAAAAACTTCTCTTTGGGGATTCGTGAAGCCATGTCTGACTATCTTTACCTTGATATTTTGTGAATCCTTATCTTGCTTTTATATTATCGAGGTTGTCGTAATCTCTTTCAGGCAAGATAGATAGTAATCACAAAGTTCTCTTCGTCTAAGACTTTGTGATTCCTCAAGATAGATATCTAAAGACTGGTCTTAGTTGATCTTTCGAAGATTATTCTTGAGAGGTGGTTAAGAATCTAGGATGCTCTTTGGGAGTCGTAAGTTCCAAATTTGTGAGGTTTTCTAGCTTTGTCTATTGCAAACAGATTTCCACACCTTGATCGTTGATCTAAACGGAAATCAAATAGGCTTATCTATTAAAGGCAAATTGGTATCAAAAGTCTTCACTTCGGCTGTAAAGGACGTCAGCTAAGGGAATCAAGTGCATAGAACTTTGCGAGGTTCAAGGTACATAAGGAGCGCAACTGTAACTGAATCTCTCGGAGGGTGGTTTCGGTCTCAACTACATTCCAATTCGAAGTCTGATAGTAGGATAGTGTATGTAGCGGCTTAATACAGTGCGGTGTTCAATCTGGACGAGGTCTCAGGGGTTTTCTGCTATTGCTGTTTCCTTGTTAACAAAACTCTTGCGTGTGTGGTTTTTACTTTTCCACATCTTTTGATTGTTAAGAGTATTACATACGTTCATACTCCTATCAAAATGAAAAAGTTGGGTGTATTTGGTATCCCTGCGTTTTCAAAATTGTATTAAGCCACTACAGACACTAGCCTACTATCCGACTTCGGACTGGAGTGTAGTTAAGACCGAATCCACACTCCAAGCGATTCAGTACAGTCGCACTCCTTACGTCTCTTGAACCTCGTAACGCTCTATGCAATTGATTCCCTTAGTTGACGTTCTTTACAGCCTAAGAGTTTCTTCAACCTCAGTGAAGACTTTTGATAACGATCTTCCTCTAACAGATAATCCTATTTGATTTTTCTTTATATCAAAGATCAAGGCTTGGAAATATGTTTGCAATAGACAAAGCCAGGAAACCTCACAATCCGGAACACTTACACTCACTTAGATGAGAAGCCTGGATCTTTTACCACCTCTCAAGAAGAATCTTTAACTTATCAATTAAGAATAGTTTTCAGATACCTATCTTGAGGAATCACAAAGTCTGAGACGAAGAAAATTTTGCGATTTCTATCTATCTTGCCTGAAAGAGATTACGAACCTCGATAACATAAAAGCAAGATCAGGATACACGAACTATCAAGTTAAAGATAATTGAACCTGGCTTCACGAATCCCCAAAATGAAGTCTTTCAGTCGTAAACCTAATTATGTTTCTCAGAGAAAACCTAGGTTGATAGAGGACGACTCTAGCAATCAACTAGGACACAAAGTGTCAGGGATTGAATTACCCAGTTAAAAGCTTAAACCTCTATTGTCTTTCAAATTGTCTCTTTGACCGAGTCCTGTAACTAATTTTGATCTAAAGCTAAGATAGGAGATGCACAAAAGATGTGCCCATTTCTATGGGATGTAACAAATTATTTCGCCATAGTCTTCATGATGAATATAGGCACTGTCGGCATTGTCGTTTAAGATCATGAACTAACACTAAAAAATAAAATCTAAATCTAAAGTTACCAAAATTATTTGGATAAAGAGTATTCCCCAAATGTGGGTTCATATTTAAATCTTAAAAATTAAAAATAATGTGAGCGACTGACAATCATCTAATATAGTTCTATTGAACCAGCTAATATGGTTCGAACTTTTACTCAGATAAGAAATGACATTACTAGCATCTCCTTTGAAATAGATTTTGGAGAGATCAACATTCTACTCGATTTAACAGCTTCAAGAAATGTTGTACTTTCGGCTTGCTCTGCTTCTCTAGCTACTCCTGAAATGGTTTTGCAGCTCCTGTAAGTTCCTGCATTGTTTGTTAAGATCAAGCCGGTACCAGAATTTATGAGTATGTGAATCATATGAAGCATCACAATGAATGATTAAACAATCCATAGGCATTTCTTCCACTAAATCTTCCACAACATTCTGAATAACATGTGAATTAGGGAAAGAATTTTCTGCTGCCGAAAAGCTTGAGAAGTCTGTATACATTTTCATAGCTTGTCTAGCTACTGAGAAATGATTTCCTGAAAAACACTGATATCAAGATTAAGTATGACAATCAAATCTACCGATGACTACCGACCGAAAGCCATCCATGATTAAGTATGTGATTACATCGATGAACTTTCCTGGGAAACACATCAAATCTACCTGACACGGTCCAACGGCTGAAAAGGGCCTTCATTGTAATCTATATAGATTCAAGATCAACAGACTCCTTTTAGTTTGACATGATTGAGCTTGACTTCAAAAAATTTAAAACTACAGTGCTACTATACAATTGTCACACTTGCCACAGTGCGACTACACCTGTTTGAATACTGCTATTAAAAATTTAAGTTAGAAGTACATTCTTCAAAAAAATGTCCAGTGTTGCGCCAACCTAATTGCTGCTGTTGAAGAAGATCCATCATTCATCAACGGTCAACCATCATCACTCACTAAACAAAAAGACAGGTGTAGCGTGCCCAGCGGGTAGAATTAATTTTTTAAGAGATCTCAGACCGACCACCTGCCAAGTGCTTCTCCCAGTCGGATCCTATCACCACGTTGGACACAGAAGTTGAACTCGGATGAGTCGCAACCATCACCCTCTTGTCCCTTAGTTTTTGATTTCGATATTGGAGCTTGAAAAATGAGCACCACCGTTGATCCCATGTTGAATGCTGCTATCTGAAAAGAGGAACAGGTAAAATTGGATCAAACCACTATGGCGGGTAGAGAAGCCCCCCAGGAGCAGATTCAGATGTCTACTCCACAAAACTATGAACTACGAAGACATATATGTCATGTCAAACTGAAAAGGCATAAGTTTTTCAATAACTACCAGGAATCATTTCTGGGTTTTCGAACTCAACATATGCATGAGAAGGGTTTTTAATATTTATTAATAAAACTAGGACAGAACAAAGGTATAATTTGTCCATTATGATTGTGGTAAAACTTCAGTTAACGTAATTGTAATTCCCACCTCGTCGCCCTTCTTCAACATCAGACCAACACCTTGAGGTTCATATTCGCGTTCCTTTGGAGGTACTGCGTGAAGAATTTTCTTCAGCTTGTTTGTCCTCAATTCAGGTTCAATCAAAAGCTGAAAGAAACAAGTCAAATATAGCACCTCAGAAGTCTACGAAAAACCAGGAGAGCAACCAAAATATTATTAAGTTGGAACAGAGAAATACGGAGCAACTAGAAACATGACTGAGGAGTGAGGAGCAACAAGATGAAGGAAATGGAATTTTCATAACCCCGTTGCCAATTTTCACGGTCAAATGTCAAAGTCAAGTGATATAAGTCGGTTTAAACTTTACTTTGCAACAGATCGTTTCCCCAGATGCTACTGTTCTACAGGCAAAATACGGTTTAGTTTTTTCTCTATACCATCATGTTGATACCTTCTTTCAACAGTACAAGCTTGAGACCTCACATATCATAGAGTACAAGCTTTTACATTTTTAAATACTACCCCAAACAGTCTAATACAGCTTGTGGCAAAAATTGGATAATAAGACAGTTCATAAGGCAACTTTTACATGTCTAATCATCTACAACTAAATTCGACAGAAAATGGATGAACTAAACACAAGCTGCTATACAAATTTACGTCCATTATGAATTCATACATTCCAACATCGGTTTGGCAGCAATGATGAAGCCTATGTGAGTGCTGCATTGGTGACAACTAAATGACTCATAGAATATGAAGAAGGAAAGACAACATGAAACGCAAGTTAACCAACCTCAATTGAGCCAATATTTGTTGCACCGATTGCAGCAAGTGCGAAAAATCCTTCTTCCCATCGACCTTCAAGAACAACCTAGTAACAGGAGAAAGAGCACATAAACCACTTATGATGGATTATCATCCTGTCGATCAAAATCGCAACAATCAAGACCAGATGAAGTTCCACGACATATGTTGTACTGCAAGACTAAAAACTAAAGCTGAAAGAAATATTCACAAAAATCACTCATGGTAATTAATTATCTCAAACAAGATTTGAACAAACAAATCATACTTCTTGTAATACATGACAGCAAGTTAGATTATATTTTAAACACCTAATTACGGATACCAAACACCAACTAAAAATGATATAGGATTTACACAGGTGTTGAGCAAGTTCAATCTATAAGCACTATCTCGAGATATAATGTCGTGCAGTGTTATGAGAAGACAGCTGACTTCAGGATGAGGCATTTTCTTACAGGGCAACAAGACCCTTGGACATTATTTACAACTCAGAACTAACCCCAAATTTGAAAATAGTAATTTTTGTATTACATGGAATGAGTGGCTTTTAGATCTACCTCCTGGATTAGGGTACAAGTAAGAGTAGGTTTAAGGTGTTCGAGCTCTGCATGATTAAGTTAGTAGAACTCAGAAAAATGACATCAAAAGCATTTAGATTCTTAGACAACTACGAAACACACCATGATTTTAAGTACAAACATGAACAAATGGCGTTACATGCTGAAAACGTTAAACAGCCCTGATCTTCCCCAGAATATGATGAAAGCCATAATCATTCAGAATGGTTAGATATTTAACAAAAGTATTTCAAAGATTTGCAACATGCTTAAACAATATTTTGATTACAGTCGCAAATAGAGTTACCCGCTCATTTTCAACATAGAGATTTCTGATTGTTCGTGTAGCACGTTCGTTCACAGGGAAAAGCCGGCCTGTGAAAAACATGTGACACATATAATTAAAGCAAATGTAGATTTTATCTACCAGATACAATGGGAGACAGGAAAAAGGACATGTATAACAATTTTCGAAACTCACACACATCTATGACATCTACAGAACAAAAGTACCTGTGAGTATCCCTTTTCTATATACTATAATATATATGACATTGATTCATTTCCACAAACACAAAATACATGACGATACCTGAGAAATGGCGTCGGAGTAAAATGCTGCAATCAACAGGAGAGTGGACTCTATGATAATCACCAGGCTTTAGATATATTACACAGTAAAATATACCCTTCATCCTTCTGCTGCAAAAATTTCAGTGAAGATGATTTTAAGTTTTTAACTTTGGAGAGTTGACATACATCTAAGTGCAATGAAGTGAGGAAAATTCATGTATTCATGCTTACGGCTCCTATTAAATGATTATTTTCATTACAAAAACAATCAACTGTGGTATGATTGAAGATTATGTTTTCGTCCTCACCCCATTAATTGTGAAACCTATTGAGTTTAATCAGTAAAAATGGACTGCCAAAAGCAACTCCGAGAAATAGATAAACTTGGTTGACATATATAGTGCAGATGCAGGACAAATTGACATTGTATGGGCCACTTATTAGATGGAACGGTGTGTATGTCCTAATTTGTCCCAAAGAAGGTATTTTGATGATACAGTCTGCTCATAAAAAAGAGTACGAAAACTCGACATGTTGATAGCACAATGTTGTAGGCCCAAATCATGTATATGACACACAAAGAGAACGACTTTAAAGCAAATTTTTCTTTAACTTGCTTACGCTTTTTATCCATAACAGGCTTTCCAACTGTTCCAGTTCCGAAAGACTGGTACCAAAATGTCACACCAGAACTGGAAAGATTGGCTCTAACTTGGTCAGATTTCAATGCAAATGGGTACTTAATTAACAACTCTAAGTTAAAATTTGACTGGCCAAGTGCCTTACATCATTGAGAGTAAAATTCAACTCGACCGATCTCGAAAGACTTGTAGATCGGGATCTTCTTACCATCTCTGTTGTGTTCTCAACAAGCCCACTTCCTTCCTCTCTCTAAACTCGCTGAAAGCTTTTTTGTCTTAAGCGTGATATAAGCTAGATAAGACAACACAGCATAATATGGAGTCTAAAACTGAACATACCATACAGGGGTTGGATCTCGCACTTGGGGAGAAGCAAAGGAAATTCGCCACCATGACTTTTTACTTGTTTCTTCTGCAATGCTGTTCTCTTCAACACAATCTCCAACTATATCCTCCTCTCCTACAGGAAGAAATGAACTTGTACCAAGAAGAGATGAAGCGGAGTAAGAGAACCCTTTGACTTGTTCAATCATGGCCCCAGAATCTTTCAGCTCCCCGAATCTCAAAATTGTTCCATCCACAGGACTAACCTATTCCGGTGAACATGAAACATGAGATTCACAATTTTAACATTGGAAACAGAAAAGTAGATCTCTGACAAAAGAAGCAGCTGGTTACCAGTTACCAGACAATGTGGATCAGGGTCAATCTGCCTTGACCCTTCTTTAAGTGTGCGAACAAAAAAGTCCCGCAAAGAAGCATAATGATCAAGAGGCAATGCAGCTTCTTCTAAATCTACACAACATAGAAGCTTACAAAATTCAGTAGCAAACTCAAAACATGATGCTCATTATTAAAGCACACATCAGGAAACCACGTCTCCTTAGAAAAATTCTTATTTTCCCAAAGTAAACAATTCAACCATACAGGAAAAGGTGACTGCAACCAATAATTCCTAGAACCAGCGAAGAACTTGCCAGTTGGCTAAAAGTTAAGATTACAGAGCTGAATTGTAGTTCAGCCGAGCTAAGGATCTTTTGTACGACACCAACCAAGCAAAGATTTCCTACATGCAGATTCTTTTGAATCATGTTACATGAGTATTTTAAAGCCTTTGGGTTTTACAATTATACGGAACTACGGTGGGAAGCAGCTAAAATTCCCCTACTCCATTGTAAACTAACAAATGCGAGGTAGATGCACATACACACTAATGCAGTTTGCCTTATCCAAGCATCAAAGGCTCTTCTTGAGGTAACCCCTCTGAACTGAGCGTAGTCGAATCACTATGTGGCCTATATCACTGATCTATAAATAGTCGTCAGGCACATGGATTTTACATGCTTAAAGATTAATATTAAATAATACTATCATATTCTACAATCGTTGTTAAGAATATACAAATACTAACAAAAGAAAAATAATAGTGAGAGAAACATCTAAATAGAGGTTTGGCTATTAACATGGGTTACTAAAATGCCATACACCCTTTACTTGTAAAAAAAGGAGCAAACTGAGAAACTGATTAACAAAGTTAAGATTTTGAAATGAAAATCTGAGTAGTTACACGCGGGAGTAAGTTGGAAATACTCATGAATTACTCTGGGATCCAGGGTAAGGCAATCCAATATTTTCCTGATCTCCTAATAGACAGAAAGTGATTAACCCAGCAAGCTTGATATGAATCGCCCAAAAGCTTCCCGAACTCTAGAAAATGGGGCTCGTCATTTACAGTTTAGGAAGCTTCAGGAAAGATAGTAAGAAGTATTTTGTCCAAATGCAGATTCTGGCTAAGGAAATTGGATTCATTGAGAGGGAAGTAAAAAAAAAAATTCTATTCCGTTTCTGTTTATTAACTATCAAGAACTCGATTTAAGTTTTTCGTCCCAATACTATTTCCTCTCTTTAAAGCAGCATAATGGTGAAAGAGCAGATGCAGATATGAGCATGAGTGTTGGATATAACGACATTCAAAATGTAACAGAATCACGCAGAGATAAAGTCAAACATCTATACCTGAATGAAATGCTCGAGCCCAAGCTTTGAAGATATAAGGACGCAACCAAATAGGATATTCCTGAGGAAATTGATTTATGAGTAAAGAGAAACACTAAATGTAATAAACAATAGGCTTCAGATGTATAACAAACACTAAAATTAGCACCAGCTAAATAAATCAGCATGAAGAATCTGTAGCCATGTGGTATAAACTGCCAACAAAAGTTTAAAAAGTGAACAAGAAACATAGCAGGACCAAAAAGGGATAACATACGGGAACAATAAAATCCAATAGGTAAAGACGATTTATCTTTCTTGCAAGAAAATATCCAAGGTCTATCTCAGTTATGAGGTTAGAAACCTCATATAAACCAAATATTTGGTTAAATAGAAAAGCCAACAAATCTTAGTTTAGGTAAACATGTTAGGAAAAGATGTTAGCAATTTAGCTGTACATTTCCCGTAAGTCATCGGTACTCTTGGAACTAGTTATAATGAACTCCTAGTGTGAAAGTTATCGAGTGCTTTTAAAAATTTGTTTGTGCAGATATTTTAGAACTATAACTTTATCGTTCTATTAACCGACTCACAATAACATTCAGATGTGTATGTTGATAACTAGAGGAGTAGTAGCCGTAGTTTGAGTCAGTCGACGTAGGTATTCATCACTAATTTCTGCTCAGTAATATACAGGGACCCTGCAGTTTCTTAGTTCAACAACATCCCTATTAAACTACTTCAATTATGCTAAGCTTCTCTCGAAATCGTCTTGTACAAGAACAAAGCAAACACAATTTCAGTAGTCATAATAATAAATCAGAAAGATATACATACATACCACATTGGTAATGAATCCCCAGATGCGAGAAATAGAACGCAATGGTAGCAACCTCAAGAATGAGGCCTACAGTGGGGGAAATATCAGAGATATCATTAATAATCAGATAATTAAGATATAAATGATGATCACATTGACATACATACCTTTGCATCTGGTGAGAATTCAATTTCAATCCCTTTATCCCTTACTACTTCAAGCTAATAACATACAATGGTTCAATTTATGAGAACAAGACTCTCTACATAAACAACTTATAACACAACAAGTAGTAAAGTACCTGGTTGTCGTCATAGAGGCGCCGAGCATGAAGAAGACCAAGCATAACTAAAGTAGCCATTGTTGCACCAGAAACCCATAAACTATTACTATTTTCACCTGTTGTTTTGTGACCTTGGCCTTGTTGTTGTGACGATGATGAGGAAGAGGAGGAGCTTGTGTCTGCTCTACCATTGCTTGAAGAAGTAAAAAAAGTAACAAGTCGGGAATTCCTGTTTGGAACAAGAAATCTACTTCTACTAGTAAGAGAAGGAACCCTAACTATGCTGGTAATAAACTTGTTCATTCTCTCCCAAATACAAGTTTTATTTTTTTCTTCTCCTTTACGCGAACTATTTAATTCTCTTTGATGAGAGAAACCAATAGAGCCTGAAAAAAAAGGCGCTCCTCTATTTACCCCGAAAACACTGACGATGCCCCCAGAAAAAGAATCATACGGCTCCGAGCATTTGGTTTTGAGGTTCCTGTGACTATAAATGTCATGTGTATATATAAGGGGAGACCTAATCATTTACAAAATTATCATAGGGCTCTAAGAGCAACTGCAATGGTGCGGCTAAAACCAAAGACCAAAAACCAAAAAATAGTCAAAAATTTAGGTTTAGTTCCGTGGTGGTACGCTACGGTAGTCGAATATATTTGGTCAAACAGAGATATAAATTACGTGTGGTGTAGCGCGAACATATAATTCACGCCAGTATGAGGCGTACATTTCACTCACGTTCAGAGTGGGGCGTACATTTCACAAACGCCAGACAAGGGGCGTTTATATTCTTCACGCCTGATGGGCAGACGACCACTATATGTTCGTCTGATGTTATTATCCAATGTCTTGTTCGTCTTGGGTAATCCATATTATGTCAAGGTGAAGCCAAATAAGAGTTTGTTTATAGGGTTTGCACAAGTCCTTGTGGCATCTTGGAAGAACAAGGATCTTGTTTTTCCTCAGACCAACTCTATTCATGCACGCATCTACGTGTACCATCACCATAAAGGTTCAAAATTGGTCGCACCAACTAACAATCTGAGTATTATAGGTCCTGTCAATGGGCGAACTTATAATGATCGCCTGTCAACAGGCGTACATTTTACCAACGCATAGTCGGGCGTACATTTTACTAACGCCTAATTGAAGCGTTCATTATATACACACCTCACTAACGGCACGATAAATATACCCCGCTTCAACTGAAACGTAATTTAAAAGCTCGCCTATTAACAAACGAACTTTTAAACTCCGCTCGACCAAATCTGGTTTTGGTCCGGGTTCCAGACCAAGTATAGTCTAATATTTGGTTTTAGTCTGGTTTTTAATCTTTAATCCGTTCGACTACGTGAGGTTTCTGGACCAAAATTTTGGTTTTAGTCGTCCATTGTGGATGCTCTAAGCATTTGGTTTTGAGGGTTCCTGTGACTATAAATGTCATATATCTATATCTTCTATCTATCTATATTATAAGAGACAATGGTGTTTTTCCACATCGACGGTCATCCACATTTTGGATATATAAAGAACGGCCTAGATCAAGCCGATATTATGTGTTTGCAATGTCCTCTCCGGTTTTTCATGTAGGAAGGAGATCCACAGTTTAGCCACATAAACGATGGTCCCGATTCACCGACTAAATATACCCTATCAACATTTACACACTCCTCTCAAACTCGCCCTCATCTCTTAGTCTTTCCATTACTTTTGAAATTCATTTCAATTTTTCTTCCATTCAATGTCATAGGCGTTACGCTCAGGTAGTGAACATCTAATCAGAAACTCTTTTATGAACCGAAAAACAAAAACAATGTTGATTCAGATCATTTTAAAAGGTATTTTCCACGCTGATTTTGGTTGTTCCCCAATTCTAAACTTGATTTCTCTTTTGTTCATCATAAGGTTTTTTACGTAATCTTCGACAACTCCCGGTAGAAAGTGCAGAAGATTTGGGTTTGTAAGTACCTATTTACCAAGATGAATTTGATTTTTCTTTGGTTAATCATGGGGTTTCTATTCATTGTTATTTATGTTTCTCACTTGGAATCAATGTTGAATTTCCTCTCCATTCACCGTAGGCGTAGCTCTACCAGTTTCAAGGTACTCAATACAACCAAATAAGAAATCAATTTAATAACCAAAATCCCTTTCGGACGCCAGTTCATTGCACAACTCCATTATCCCAGGTTGGTTTCTTTAATTGTTGTTATTTTTTTCCCAATTTGTTTGATCGATATTTGTATTTTTATAATCTTGGTAATGTTTTGGTCTTTGTTGCTTGAATCGGCTTTTGTCCTTACGGCTCCAAAAGATCATGTCTCACTATTATTTTTGTTCATTTTAATTCCAAGTTTTTTCATTCCCCTGATTTTTTCCCCACTTTCAAACGCAATATTATGGCTCTTCCCCGTGTACTCTTACTCTCTTTGTCCTTACTAATGCAGGAAGTTACTCTTACTCTCTTTGTGATTTTCTCACTTTAGCTTTGATCTGGTAAAATTCCCATGCTTATCTAACTATAGTTTTCACATGAAATGATCAATATTTTCCATATGATAGGTATACCGTATAGGGGAATTTTGTTGTGGGAGTCAACAAGAAGGAATGCAAATCAGACATTGAAACTGTGTCTAATGCCAACTGCACCGCAAAGTGTCTTCCTCCTTTTGCCAAGGTTATCAATGGAAAATACAGAATTATTGAAGGACTTAGGACTGCCGCCCATTCCATCACTGCCACCCAGAAGGATGTTGATGGACCATCCAGCAAGGACTAGAAAGTGGAGAAGCTGCGTTATAGTTTATTCAACATAATTCCCAGCAGCACAAAAGTTGCCAAGGTAACCTAACATCCACTATTTGTATATTTTGTGTAGACTAACTGTTTAACGTTAATGGTCTGATTAGTCATGGATTGTTTTACATAAACGGGATCTTGCATTTTTTTTCCTACAATAATGGGATTTTGGATTTTAAAGTTGGTGATAACTGTTTATGCTTCACTAGCAGTTGCAGCAATGCATTGCAAAAACATCTAACCTTTCGTGCATGTTTGCACAAGAATTCGTAAAGGATGCTCTATCAGTAAAATGGGAAGAAACATCACCCATTGTAAGAAACTAGGAACTCTCATAGAAAAATTTGGGTGGAATTGTTACTACAATGATCATCATTTCCATAATACTTGAAGTAATACAATTTTCGACATTGTTATCGTCTTTTGCTTGATGAACATATGCATACAGGATGCGTGATGGAATGTTCAAGAGTGTATGGCACTATCTTAGTTGCAATGTCTGTTGTACTAAAGTAGTGGAAGAGGAATGTTATATTTGGTGCATCAAGTGTAGAGCTAAAGTTCCTAAAGCAGTACCCAGGTAACACATAATGTATTACAACAATAATTTGTAAAACCTTTTCACTCTCTTATCCTAATTTTAAAATGTTCACACTTCCCTTATGATGCATGTGCTAAGAACCTGATTAGCATTGAAGTCCAAGACCGCACCAGGATTACTGTTATATTTGGTACCTTTGACCATAAGGATGAAACTATTGTCGTCCTCCTAGCAGTGAACATGGTTTTCCTGTCAGAGGTACACTACATACTTCCATGAGTTCCCATCTGTATTGTTGTCTTTTCCCTCTATCACTGACCTGTGTGTACTGAGATTGGTTAATACATGGTTTGTTAGATACCTTACTGCAGATTGATTATCAATTTGTAGAGAATGGAACATAGAATGGGAGAGGCCCCGTCTTTGTGTCCTTGGGGAAGATTATAAATGTCTGAGTTGATTATCAGATAATTAGGCATTTCTTTAAGACAGATCCAAATGTTACTCAAAAATTCATCATCACCAAGATCCGTCTACCTCTTCTTTTCCTGATGTAGTCAGAGATTAGACTACATATTAACCCAAGCCTCAGAAAAATTACAATAAATTTTCATGTAGACATATCCCCATGGCATAGGAAGAGTAAGACTGGATGCCAAAAACTGGCCTCTGGATTTTCTGGAATTGGATAGAGTTGAGGTAGGAATGGTTTATTTGTTGATACCCTTTTCTCCCACTTTCTTTCTGGTGTAGGTTAGTTGTGCCTGCTATTCTTATTTCATTTTAATTTATTAGAAAAATTTACAAAACATTTATTTTCCCCTTGATTTAGAAATCTATATGTAATTTATCACATTAAACCGTTGGGGAGGTTGTGCTAGGATATATTGAGTATGTCCATTTTACGTACTGCTTTCTTTATGTGTTTATGCATAATCTCAACTGGCTATTCCATTCTATTATAGCAGTTTTAAATTTCAATGTTTTTGTGACTGTCTGCTCATCTCATCTGAGGCTATAGATATCCTAGCAACTTAAAAAGCCTCTTTATATTTTAGATAGAAATATCTTCTTGGGAAATGAGCAGTTGCTGATGTTGATCGCCGGAAGTTGCTGATTAAAGATAATGATACCAGATCTGCAAGTTCACATCATTTTTTGTTTGTTATACTTTTGATGTTATATTATTTGGATTTCTCAACAAAGTGATGTCGGATATATCACATGGGAGGTCCTGCGGTAATTGTTGGATGGATCTATGATTTCTTATCAGCACAGAGATTTGTGATAAATTGAAGAGAGGCTTTACTAAGATTTGAAATCTTTTGGATGCGTTGTACCAGAAATAATTACCGTTTTTCAATGTTTTTTTAAAATTGTTTTGTGTTTCTCCTTGGACCTTGGTTACATCCAGCTTCCTATAGATATTGTGTTGCTAAATATTGATTGTATTCGTGGTTAAATAGCCCAAGGAGCCGTCAAACTATTTGCTCAGTAACACTGAATTGGTGTCTCCAAAAGGGAATTCTACCGAGTAGGATTATAGAATCAGTATTAGATGTAACTAAGATGAAGCTGTAAACTCATCAAGTGATCAACTTTTCCTGTTAAAGAGAACATAAGGTCACTGGATTGTTTCACATATAGAATTGTTTTAGAGTCATGCACTGTTTTCCTTCACGGGATGCTTGCCATTGCCTAGCTCCACCTCAACTTTAGACTCTTGATAAAATGAATACCTTTGAAACGCCAGACCGTCAGTTAAGTGTCCATAATAATCCAAATGACAATAGTTAACCTACATATAAGAATCATTTGATCTCAACAAAATAGTAATAACGAAATAAATACAAAAAAAAAAAAACCCCGAAGGAACCAAAACCCCCACAAAAAAATAGCCATTAATCGTCGTATTAACCCCAGCATACGAGACTGGGTTGTAAGGTTTAAATTCACTAACTGTGTTATTATTGCGTACACAGTTTTGTAAAGTTATGCCGAAAACTTGAAGGATTGCAAACTATGTTTATGCTATTCCTGCAAACGATATGTATGTATGGTTTCCATCTAAAGTCTATGCAATGCTACTCAGAAGCAAATATGTACTTATCATTTCTCATTACATAGTGTTTGGCTAGACCCGCTAGGGTATTACCTTTTCCATGAAAAGTTTTAAAATTCAATGCTTATGATACATTAATCATCTTCGACCATTCCACTAGCTTTCTTATTTGGTTTCACTATGGCTATATTTACAGATCAGAAATGTCATGGACATTACACTCACTTTAAATGAGTATCCTGCTAATGCTCGAGTGATTTGATACCGACTTCTTCATCCAATTCATAAATAGATCCAAGCAGAACTTGAGGCACATGGTGGCGAGTCCTTGGGTGGTGTAATTGGTGCTTTCCGTCACATGTTGTAAACTGAAGGTTCTTTTAATTGTACACAAGAGGACTTAATACCAGCTATTCTCAACATGGCAAATGTTGTCTTCTAACATATTCGAGTTGGCCCTGTCAGTGTGTATTTTAAGTATGATATTGCATTGGGTTCAATAGTTGCATCTAAGATATGTTTTTTTTTTTTTGTATTATGAGCAATGACATGAACTAAATACAATCAAAAAACATTTCTAATTATATGTATTTCGGATCCATCAAGAAGTATATTCGGCGAATGTTTGAAGTTATATTTGACAATGAAACAACTTTAACAACCCAAAGCCCGTGTCGTTACGGCACGGGTCACATCCTAGTGTATATATAAGGGGAGACCTAATCATTTACAAAAAATAATAATATAAAATACCCTTTACCTTTAATTCCTAACCTAATTAAAATCAAAAATTAAATCTAATATAAAAATCTATCGGCTTCTCCTCTTCTTCTTCTTCTCCGTCGCTTGTTCTTCCCCATCTCCTAGTTCTTCTTTTTCAACGACGATCAAGATTCAAAATAAATATCCAAACGCCAGTTAATTCATTAGTAATGACTTTAATCAGATACGAATTAATAAAATCCATCCTTTTTCTTTGGTTTTTATCGCATGAATAGACTAGATTTGCTGAAATTAGGTTTTCAAAAATCAGTTTCAAAACTATCTTACGGTTAGGAAGTAGTATTTCCCAACGGTAACCCCAACTCCACGGTTTGGAGTTCTTATTTTCCAAATCGTAAACTTATTTAAGGTTTGGAAAAATTGTCAGCGGAAAATTTGAACCCGATTTTTCCCACCGTAAGTGCTCAGTTCCCACTATAGGGACCCTGGTTTTGACTACGATTTAGAGTCCCAACCATATATGCAGCTTACGGTATGGAATCCCAGTCGTATACAGTGCTTGCAGTGTGATTTTCTCGCCATAGGTTTTACTTACGGTTTGGTTTCCATTCCATAGATGCTTCTTATGTTTTTGTTTTCGAACCATAGGTGGTGTTTTTGGAAGAAAAAAAAATTGAGTGTTGATTTTCAAACACTAATTATATATCAATTATTAGTCTAATCTAATCGCCAATATTACTTAGTTTAGTTAATTTAATCATTAACAATAATTAATTTGAGGACATTCTAGCCATTAACAAAGATAGTAGAATTAGGAATATTTCATGACTCATTTTGTATTCTTGTGGGTCCTAAAAACCAAAAATTTGGAGCCCCTATAATAGGCTTTTAAATCTAATGGTACCCTAATTAGAGTGGATGGATCCATTAATATCTCATTTATTTTAGCTCATTGGGGTGTACCCAAACTAATTAGGGTATACAAAATTTTAAGTGGACCTAGAAGCAAAGCTTATGGGTACCAAAAATGGATAAAGTTAAAGAACTATGGTTGTCAAATCCTGATTAAACCACCCTTGTTTTTATCAAACTCAAATCAATTCATCTACTCCTTCCCAACCTCATCATCATCATTACCTCCTCCAGCAGGGGAAATGTCATTCTCGTCAACATTCTTACTTCCTCCACCAGCCGTAATTTCTTGACGATCATCGTCATTACCTCCTTTACCAGATGGAATTAATTGGTCTTCATCAGTTTTATCAGTATTACTTGGTTCAGGTGGCGGAGATGGCTGAGTATCTTTTCGTTCACGGATCTTAAGTGTTCCCGGTTCTACAAATTCCCCTCTAAGTGCCTTAGTCAAGAGGTTGTCGCCTTTGCGAGGAGGTTTTGAAGGAGGAGTAGTATGCTTCTTTATTTGCTTGACCTTTTGTATCCTAAACAATAACACAATACACAAGAAATCAATTAAAATTCGCATTTACGAACTAAAAATCAATAATAATGAAAATGCATTGTAATTAGTCGTCAAGGTCGACAGTCGAACATAATAACGACTAACTATCTTATGGACTTAGTCGTTAAGGTAGAAAATTCTACAAAGTGACGACCAACGCTTAGTCGTCAACTTAGTTTTACAAAATCATAGTAGCTAATAACCAAATTGTATATATGAAAACTTGGTTTTGGTAAGTTATTGGTCGTCATGGTCAAAAACTCTACAAGGTGACGACTAAAGCTTAGTCGTCAACTTAGTTTTACAAAACCATAAAGAATAATAACCAAACTTTACACAGAAAAACTTGGTTTTGGTCGGTTATTAGTCATCATGGTCGATAATTTACAAAGTGATGACCAACACTTAGTAGTCAAGATACTATTCTAATAAAATGACGACCAATAACCAAATGGTTCATAAGAAAAACTACTTTTGAAGGTTATTAGTCGGCATGCTTAGGATTTTCAAAACCTGACGACTAATAATACCACATAAATAGTTGTCAAGGTATTAGAATGAATATCATGACTGTAACACCCGTGTCTTTCGCATGACGCATGCTCAAAGATGCGCCATGGCCTGAGATGAAGCTTCATCTCAAGTTTTTGTTGCGCGTTAAGAGGAACATTTTCCTAGAGCCAATATGGCGCCACGTATGGCGCATTGCGTAGGCATATTAGCCAAAGGCCAACATTGCGCCAAAATAACATATTATGTTGGGATATCTTCCAAGGGCCAATATTGCACCAAGTATGGCGTAGTATGTAACCTATATTGGCCAAGGACCAATGTCGCACTAAATGGTGCATCTGGCCAGTTGGGAGGATAACCTTGAGCAAAGTGGCGCTACCATAGCGTATTACGAAGATCATTGGCATATGGACATCCATCATGGATGTAAATATTGGAGTTGGCCTATGGGTCAGGATGGAAACACAACCATCATAATCATTTATTCAGAGGTACATGGCAACGACCATGAATAGTGATGCAAGCACGTCAAATTGGTCCCCAAGTTTAATTTTTAAAAATGTCCTTAAGACATATACAGGGAGGGGTAGTTGGTTGAAGGTGCATATGCTGACTATACACAAGTAAGCTTCATAGCTTAGCCAGAAGAGCATAAATGATGCTTATGCTTCATTTATAGTTGTGTAGCCTTGCCAATGGGCATATGATGCGAATTGATAAGTGTTTAATTCTTACATATTTACTACTCAAATTTACATTTATTTAGTTCTTTATTTTGTACATAGTTAATGGTATTTGTTTAGTTTGCAGTTTTTAGAAAATAAAAATCGATGGACTAAAATGCGGAATTATGCTGATAAGATGGAGGAAATAAAGTGATTTAATGGGTTAGGCCCAAAAAGAAACATGAATTTTTTTTGGGCCAATTATTTGGATATGGGAGTGTGCTAGTGTGGTAAGCATGTCACAGCGTGTGTAGAAGTGTGCCACACGTGTGTAGAAGTGTGATACCATGTGCAAGATTTCAATTATGATAAATGATATTTGAAGATATTTTATTTAATGAAGAAAATATTTCTTTATGAATGTGGAGTAATGGAATATATGAAGATTTGGAAAGAATATTATTCTTTATGCTTGGAAATGATAAAGAAAGTATTGATTGCAGTATTTGACATGTGGCACATTTCGATTGGAGGACTTTTATATTATTTAACACGTGGCATATTTTCATTGGATGATGATGTGGTAGTGGAAATGGAAAAGGAAAGTGGTTTCCTTTGAAAACTATATAAATAGTGGTGGAAGCAGATTGAAAAAAGGGAGACGGCTAAGAGCGGAGAGCTAGTAGCAAACAGTTACAGTAGTTTAGAAAATTTCTTTTACTTCTCTTTTACTCCCTCTGTCTTTTTGAAACAGTCCTCGTTTCCATTTTGGTATGTTTCAAAATTGTGTCCAACTTCTGTTTATAGTCATATTTTTCCAATGAACTCCCTAATATACCCTTAAATTTTTTATATTCATAAATTTATTTTTAACGGGACCGATCTAAGATATTAAAGAAATTTATATAATTAAGGAAACAAATATATCTTTCATTCCTTTTAAGAGAATATATATTTGGCTCTAGCAAATAAATTCCATATAAAGTTTATACTCCATAAAATTGATATCTTTTAATTTTCCTTTTATATTTCGTGTTTATAATCCTCCTAACAATTTTAGGTAGCTTTATTTCCAACGTTTTTATTAAAATAAAATATATAAGTAACTAAAGGTAGACAAGTAAAATATTACGGTCTCCTTAATATCTTGTCAAAGTCAAAGCGGACAGTCTTTTTAAAACGGAGGGAGTATTTTTCTTTTTGTAATAATGGAGAGCTAACCCTCTTCAATGGGGTTAAAGATGAAGCCAGTTCAATTCTATAAGAAACTCTGCTAATTTCTAAATAAAGTATTCATTTGATCTTAAATGTTTTATTAATTTTTGTTCAATTAATGATTTGTTCCTAAACTTTTCTGAACAGTCTTCGGCTGTTGACCTTTTATAAGCGAAGGAGATTATATGGTATTGGTACAACATAAAGTTGTAATATTTGTTTTAACCATAATATTTTCCGAAACATATCGGTTGGGTCTTGATAGTCTTGAGTTATCATTAAAATACATGTTAGAGATTGCATGAATATTTTATTTAACACAAAATTGGCTAAAAAGACCAAAATCAACAATTTCTGGGTGAAACGGACTTGTACATTTTGATACTGTTTATATGGACATGAATCAAAAAAATACTGTTCAATTATCCATTTTGGATATTCCACCCAGAAATATTAGAAAAGTATAATTGTAATTGACAAAAACATCCCTAAACAAGTTCGCATATCTCTAACTGACAAAAATATTTTTCCTGTACAATATCCGACCAAAAATATGCTTTCTCAGGATGAAACCAAGTTCATCCTGAACAATCCTGCCATTAACGCCACATTTACCATCATCAGTGTCGACGCTTCCTCGAACGATGTCATCTCCACCATTGCCTGCTCCTCCATCACCACCACTTTCCATGCTGTCACACCTCCACCATCTTCACTTACTGCAACACTATCACTGTCATTAACGATATTGCTGCCGCCTGTAATACTACCATCATTGCCTGCATCGCTGCCACCACTGTCACCACGATTGCCACCACCTCCACCAACACCCGAAGAAGATGAAGACTTGTAACTTTTTCGATTAGCTGCCAAGGTAAACTCAACTCCAACAACTCAAATTCATTGTTATCAAACTAAAACACAGATTGAAACTTTATCTGAGCTGCTTCCCTGCACATTTCCATACACACATCCTAGTATTCATCAATACCATTTCATACATTGTAAGCAACACCATCTCTGCCACAAGCCATTGTGCTTCATATAACCCATAGCCATTCCGTCTCAAACTCACTTTCCTATATAACACCATGTCCTGCAGCTTCTGCAACTCTGTGGTGCCTAACATTGACCGCCTACAGACAACATGGACGTTATACTAATGTTCAAACTGGATGTCAATCATAGTAGTTGAATTGTAAGTAAAAGTTTACTCCGTATCCGCAGGCGATAATTTAAATTGTGAAGGGTGAAACCATGAAAGCATAAACATCGAAGATCTGACATAGTTTCTATCAGCAGACAACAGTCATAAAATTTCAATTCGAATACGAGGTAGAAATCTTACCTTAAGATGACCCCTTTCATGGAAGACCCATTTGCTGAGTTCAGTAGCAAACTGCTCGTTACAAGATTTCTTATGTCTGAAATTGAAAGTAAAATTTCCCAATGAGTTTTTTATAATGTTAAAGTCGATCATTGTATAGAATCTAGGATATGTCTTTCAAACCCAAGGAACAACCAAGAAAGAAATACAACTCAGTTATTACTTTTATGAACCTATCTCATGCATAGTTTGCCTACATAGCACCATGTCCTACAACTCTGCGACTCATACTTCTTGCACCATTATTTCACTGAACGGCTATTTGTAATCTCAACTGTCTTGACAATGTTGTTCATTCATATTCAACTTAGTCTAAAACATGATGAAACTGGTTTCGCCCTAGTTAAAACATGGATGAAAACGAATTCCACTGAATCTAAAACTGGATGAAACCAGTTTCATACTAACTTAAACACGAATGAAAACAAATTCAACCAAATTAAAATAGGATGAAACCAGTTTCTGGGTTAAACATGGATGAAACAAATTCAGCCAAATCTAAAACAGGATGATACGAGTTTCATACTAGCTTAAACGTGGATGAAAACCAATTCAACCAAATTCAAAACAGGATGATACCCGTTTCATCCATGTTTAAGCAATAAGAAAAAAAAGACTAAAATGCATTAATCTCATAATTTTTGGGTCTAAGAAAGGATGATACTGGTTTCATCTATAACAAGATGATAAAAGTTTCATACTTATTTAGACATGGATGAAAATCAATTCAACCAAACTCAAAGGGATGATAACAGTTTCATCCATGTTTACATAAGAAAAAAAAAGGTCTAAGACAAGATGATAATGGTTTCATCCATGATTAAGCAAAAAAAAATCAAAAAAAATCATTCATCTCATAAAAATAATCCATCCATCTCATGGATTTCAGGTAAAATTCAGGATGATACCGGTTTCACCCATGTTTATGGAAGGGAAAAAACATACTAAAATTTCATAATTCATACAACATCATTCATATCATAAACTCCAGGTTGATCAATGCATGCGTAATTGATGAGTTTAGAAAATAAAATCAAAAAGAGAATTAGGGTTAGGAAACTTACGAGTGCTCATATTATGAAATTGATTGAAGACAAAACCCTAATTTTTATGAAATTGAGAAATCTTAATGAAACTAGGGTATCAGAATGGGTTTAATTGTTGACGGTGATGGAGTCAGTGGTGGTGGTACCGACTGAAATCAGATTGGTATTGATATTTTTGGTGGAGGTGATATCAATGTCGACGATGCTGTCAGTGTTTGTGGTGGTGGAGGAAGGTGGTGATGTTGGTTGTAGTTGTTGTAGATGATGATGGTGGTGGTTGTAGTTATTGTCGACGGTGGTGGTGGTAGCTGTGGTTACAGTTGATGATGGTGGTGGTGGAGAAAGAGTCGATGGTGGAGAGAAAAGGGAAGAGTCGATGGTAATGTAATGGAGGAAGGGTAATTCTATCTATTTCAAATAAAAATATCTCCCGTCCATTTGACCCAGGCGGAAAGTTTACTCGTCCATTTGAACCGGGAAAAACACTTTTCTGGTCAAATGACCCATTTTATGTTTATTTAATTAAATTGGTGGATTCCGAAACTCCATTTTTTATTTTTTTTATTAGTTTTATTTATATTTTATTAATTCATTTGTTTTATCTTGGTAGCACAATTTAAGTGTAAATTTAGAGATAGCAATTATTTAGTCCCTGTGGAACGAACCCGTATTTTGTATAATATCTCATCGATAGTTGTGCACTTGCAGTATAATTTAATTCTCATCACGAATGCATCACTATGCCATGTCGCGAATTAGATATGCATCACCTTTATATATTTCGACAGAATAGCCTATACGGACTAGGCATATTGCTTGGCCATGGCCTTGCAACACGAGTTGGCTTAAGTTGCTTATCGTTTCGCGGATAAACTACGGTCAGTGCTTGATCCCATTAGAGTAGGGAAAGGTACGTAGGCATCCGCAATGAGTTGCAGCATTGCCGTTCCAACACTTTGTCGCTCATATCATCTAATTGCGAGGTGATTGTGGCATATTGGCCTCTCATATCATCTGGCTCAGCATTGCGAAGCAAGAGATGATTGTGGCAGAAATTGATGAGGCAAGTTGTATTTCATCCCTTGGATGCTCATACTTCCTATCAAGTCGTTCAACATAGGCATAAGAAAGTAAGCAATATTGGTATGCAAGTTAGCGGAGCTTGCATAAGCCTAAGAAAAGTACGGCATGAGCCTGATCGATGCACTCTTAGCACGAGCAAGATTAGTGCATGCTTTCAGAAATACCTAAACTAAGTAACGAAGCTGGACATAGGCTTTTAGTGGCCTATGCTCAAGTTCAAGGCATGTATTATATGCCTGGAAAGGATTTGAAAGTCAGTGATGCATGAAATAATGCATCGGCATTAGCCTCTATAACTTTAAAACCTTCGCAGAACAAGGGTAGGTTGGAACAATGTGGAAGCTAAGTCTAGATGTATCATGCTTATCGAGCATGCTTGCAAGGAAAAATGAACGTGCATTTGCTTGGCGCGAGAGGAGTTTTAAGGCCAGGTTAGTAGCATCAGAGTTACGCATCGGGGAATTATGGCATGAGCGCCCTGGTACTTCAGGCATGATATTCCTGTCTGTCACAATGACGACCCTGTAAATGTTACTTTCAAAGATGAAAAGTCGTCAAGATCTTAAACCTAGGAAGATAACGACTAAAACTAAACATGAAAAATCGTCAAGGTAGATGAGGAGATAACCTTACGATTGATAAGTGCATATTTCACTGTATTTTTAGTGTCAGTTCCATGCTAATATTTGTTATTTTCTTGTAAATTACTTGTATATTATATTGTTTTTCTTTATTTGTATTTCATTAGGTGAATTATTAAAAATAAGTGAATTGACATTTTATTGTGCAATAAAAGAAGATAGCTAAAAGTAGAGAAGGGTAATACCAAGTGGAACTCGTCCAAATCCATGATTCCTTGTTATCATTGTGAAGATGGCGAAAAGACGAAGCCAACGACGAAAGAATGAGGTCATTCCGATGTCGTATGAAGAAGTTACAAGTGGTTGAAGCGAGTCGAAATTGCAAAAAGATGTTGAAGCTCTGAATTTATAAAGGCACTCGCCTGCATTACTCGGGGATGCCATGTTTTTGAAAGTGTTAAAAGCACCTGTTGTTTCTACTAGGGGTACTTTATCTTCTCTATTATTTACACGGGAATCGTTTAACGCCAAGATTGGTAAAGAAAACTCGAAGTCTGTTGAGATGATGCTGTCGAATGGTTTGAGTCTAGACAAGAGGTCATGGATGGTAATGGAGATTGATGACTATTGTTGGTGATCTCGATGCAGTGATGTTTAGAGACATTACCAGGATCGGTTACACCAATTACAAGGATCGATTACACAACCTCTCTGTGATCGGTCACACCAATTACTAGGATTGGTCACACCAATTACAAATATTGATCATACCATCTCAGGTGATTACTTAGGATCGGTTACACTAATTAATCAAAACTAGTCATACCAAATCATAAGTCAGGCATTGTGATTAGTTGTACCAAGATACATAACAAAGTTACGATTGGTTCTACCATCTCATACATATTGGTAATCCAAAGATTTGCAATGAATAGCCATACCGATAAGCCTAGCGATTTATCTTTTGATTCACAAAACAAGTTCATGAATTTACTTCCTTTAAACAAATGTAAAACATTGTTTCCTAGGATGAAATCTTCACCTTTACCCATTCACATAATCATAACAACATTCATAAGATTAGGTCGATTTCATATCTACGAAGTTCAAAAGATAAGCTTTATACTTCGCAGTCTAATTCCCTAATACTATGATCATGTGATCATGTCTCACTACTAGAGTAATATATCCATACACAGCTTCGCAGTTATGTTTTCAATATACCACGACTTGAAATATACATTAGGAATGAAACAGTTCAAGTCAATATTACTAACCTCAAGAGGAAGGATGATGTTGTCGTTGTAGCTCGTTACTTCTTCACGTTCTTCAGGTCTTCGAGTAATACTTGTATGTCTCAACATTCCTATACTTTCTAGTCTAACCTAAATGAAGTTGTCTCTAGTACATAATCAAGCGACTCTTAGATGAGTTTTGACTCACTAAAATATGACAACCAAACTTGACATACCAACGCTTGGTGGGTTCAACCGATCTATGCTCTAACAATCTCCCCCTTTGTCAATTTTAGTGAAAAAACTCTTAATACATATGGATAAACAAATTACAAGAATTCATGAGTGGAACAATCTCAGATATACGGGAATTAACACAAGAATTCTTATCTGAACAATCACTCTCAACTGAGCAGAATTCAAACTTATTCGAACTCCACAGTTCACCAATTTGCAGAAACCTATAACACATTCACAATCCTTTGATCATCATTGATCTCACATACATCTCAGCTTCCCTCCTACATATCGACCCTCATCCCTCTTTGTAACCGAATTGACTCTGAAATGGCCATTGTCTTGGTTTAGGATGGAGTCATACAGATTGCTCTCTCGAACTCAAAGCACACCCGTGCAGTGCATCTGTTTGCAAAAGGTTAAGGCAATTTGCTCGTTTGAGGAATTGACCCTCGTCTCACCACTTTTCCTCAAAAACCAGTAAATCGTTTTCTATCATTAACAGATTGGCGACCACAGTGGGAGATTAATCTTTCGGTTGCAATCCCAATTCATCAAAGATGATCGAACTTAGGTCAGGTTCAGTCACAAATCCTAACCCTAATTTAAATATGGCCAGCACTAGCAACGATGGTGGTACTCCAGTCACTCTTCCCGATTCTAACAGTGGCGCTACTGATACTACTCCTCAAACCAATAATACTAGTGTCCATGCTGAAACCAACACTGGTACATGCAATAAACCTCTCTTCGGTCAAGCTCTTGAATAAATCAGAGAAGATCCACCTACCATAGATGATATCATGAAGTTTAGGAAGTTCTCGCCAAGATCAGACAGATATGGCTGCAACACATAAAGAGTTGTGCGCTTACCTCAAGACTCTCACAGACAAGCTGTCGCCTGAGCAAACTCATCCCTAGTCAGAGAAAGGAAAATCTAAGGAAACATCCTCGACTACTGATCCTGAAACCTCCCCATTCCACATTCTGGAAGATGATGAAGTTCGAAATGCTGCACATAACCCACCGGTAAAGAAACCAGCAAGTTTCATCACACGTGAAGATTTCGAGCGCTTTCTGGAGGATCGTAGAAAAACAAGACATCATCTGTCTATCTTTACTAGCCTCTATATCTTTCTGCTATATAAAGAGTTCCTCTTCCGAAGGGTTATACTTCTCCAACGTTCACACTTTATGATGGAACAGGCAATGCTCGAGAACATGTAGTCTGGATTCAAGATGGTGCAATCAAATTTCTATTCATCAGGAGAGAACCAACAGAAGAAAAAATAGAGAATCCCAGGTAATGTCGCATTTATAGGTTCATCGTTCATCCAACAAGTGACTGTAATGTTTTGAAACACATCTTCAAAGAGAAGGTTAATCCAGGAGAGATTCAACCGGGGACTGATGGAGTACACATGACCCTTTCCCAATCAAGACCTTCACTCTCTTTGAACAACCTGTCAAAGAGGCAGTTCAATCCTTGGTCGAACATATATGTGAATTGCTCCATCTTTCGAAGGAAAAAGAGAGACATATTCACGGCACTGAATCACATCGTGTCAGGAAGTCCATTCCGGAAATACTTCCTGAGCCTCCAGCTACAGACAAAGAGATGTACCACTGGGGACTGCTTACCACAGTCAATCTGAAAGGAAACAAATTTGGGAGAATGTTGATCGATGCTGGCATTGGTATCAACATTGTTCCACTGAAAACCCTCAGAGCCGCAGACATCACTCGACAAGAATCTACTCATGCTCCTATCTCAATCAAAGACCATGAAGGAACGCTCAGAGATGTTTATGGCTACATCACTCTCAAAGTGAAAATAGGTTCAACCTGGACAAAAACCAAGTTTCGTATAATCAGGAAGATCCAAGATATGACAATATCCCCGGATGAGCGTGGATCTACGCTGAAAATATAGCTACTGACAAAGCGCCTTTGGTTGCACATCTCTCTAATGAAGAAAGTTCTGATCCAGAAGATTTGGTGGACGTTCCATCATCAGGGCACTTAGAGGAATTTCGAACTTTGATGAGGTTAAAACAAGAAACTGCAAAATATGAATAGGCATTCATCAAAAGGTTCCACACTCAGGCAAGTCTCATTCCTCCCATGTTTATGTCATTTATTTCCTCACATGCTATCCTAGCATGGGGACTCAATTCTGCTAGCAACTCTGCTATTGCAAGGCGTTATGAATGGGTAGTATCACCACGCTAATATTTTTCCAAGTGGTTGAATCTGACACCTCTCCGAATTGAGCATCTCACTGAGACATTCATTACTGAGATGATGTTCAAGCACGACAAAGAATATCTTGGGTATTCTCCATAACTTTTGCATGAGTGTCCATATGTGACACAAAATTAGAAAGCTTTGATGTGTGCATAAGTGTGGAACCCCACCACAAAAGGATTGCTGAATCAACAGAAGATACTCGGGGCCGAGACGATGATATTCGACGCTTAAGGGATACGACGCTTCAACACTCAAGCATCTAAGGTTTGAAGCATTTAGGATTTTCTTAACATATCTGTTATTTTAAATTCCTCCAAAATATATACAATACTTGCATTAAGTAATTGAATCTATCAAACCAAAAGAAAATCCCTATAAATGTCAATTACCTACTTCTCCAAGGCCAACCCAAATTCAAAAACCTCTCATCTTTTAGTGCTATATTCTTCAGAAGCCTTCAAATTGTACTCCCAATCAAAGAGTACACCTTCGATAATGGCGCATCTAGCTTCAGCATAAATATCTCGACGATGACACACTGATTCAATACTAAGATGGTCAAAGTGTAACTAAACTACAATCGTTAAGTCTTCACTATCTTGAAAAATTGATGTGTTTTGTAGTTGTAGTGGTAAAAAGATTTGAACTCTAAGACTTGTGAAGGATTTTTTAGACTCAAATTAAACTCAACAATGCAACAAAAAAAATTATATCAAAAATATAAAGAAATACCGAGACTCTGGATTCCACCATTGACCAATTAATTGATAAACTCTAATCAATATTCATGCAATTTTTTTCTTTAAAGTGATTCTAATATTTGCCTCTAATAGATTTTTGAAGTAATAGTTGTAATCACAAAGCATGAAACATCAAAAGTTTTAAAACCTAGCATGTTCCATCAAAACAACTCACAACTACTCAATAAAAATCAATTTTTCTATATTCGTTCTATGCAAATAATCATATAAAAAATTGCAAAAATTAATTAAAATAGAATTATACCACTTTTCATGAAACAATGGCTTCCTCTGTCGCCTCGGCTAAGGGGTTTAGCTCCTCATATTAGAAATATGCTCAAAAGTTGATTTCATTGATCAAATAAGGTGTTTTTATTAGAAAGGACGAGCTATAGTTACAGAAAGCTTGTTGTAAGGAAGGTAATGGTCGCTGAAAGTATTAAGCAAAGATAGTCAAAAACGATAACAGCTTTCTGTAGTTGAATATAAGACTGCTTCTGCGACGGTTCAATGTAGGTTGAAGTTCTTCGTGTTCTTCGCGACTGTTCCGTGTGCGTCTTATGTTCTTCGTGTTCTTCAGCTCCGCACTAGCAGAAAATAGCAGCAGGTAGCTTTCTGTTCGTCTTGATTTCTCACTCCTCAGCCCTTCTCAGCCCCCCAAACTCTCGACACCCCTTCTATATGACCCAAACAATCTATTTATATCAAAAATACCGATTAAATCTCTCCAAAATCTTCCGAAATCTCTTTCTTTCTCTTCACGGCAAAGTTGCGGCAATTTCTTGTTTTAGAATTTCCACGCGTATCTGAGCTTTCCTTTTGATTCTAAACTCTTCCTTAGATAGATATCAAGCTTTGGGAAGAAAATCTTGCCTTTAATCTCTCTAAAATTTCCTAAAATCGGTCACACACGTGACTTTCCATATTTTGCTGTTGAGATAAAAATCCGTCGATTGAGCCAAGTTTAATTGATTTCAACACCCATGTTAGATTCCAAGACCCATAAGGAGTCTACCCTATGAAAATCAAAGGTTTAATCGACCTCAAACTCCTCCAAATCACTACCACCAAAACTGCCAGAATGTGTTTATATTTTCCCCCTATCCAGTCCCGGTCTGTGGTTAGTAGCTTCTTGGAAATGGGTTACCCCTTATCCAAAATGAGATTCCGAATAGCAAATGTCCTTCCAGGTGTCTTTAACAAATTTTTGAGCCAATTTCGCCGCAAAATCCTATTTCTCCAAAAACACCTACAAAGGGATAAAATACCAAAATTAGTACAAAAATGGGTACTAACAATATGCACAATAGAGATGAAAGTAGACACATAAATGCGTCTATCAAATACCCCCAAACTTATTATTTGCTAGTCTCGAGCAAATCAAAACCACAAAAAATAAAATCCTAGCTCACTGTCGCAGGCATCGTCGATTGCACTTAGCATGTGCAACAAGCCTTTAAAACCCTAGGTGGCCCTAGTGGCCGAGTTATAGTCTCGGGAGGGTTTACCAGAGTTGTACTCACAAAACCTTTACTCCATACCCTAGCTATCTACGCAGAACCTTGGAATGCACTAAAGAATCTCCTTGGTTGGCATACTTATTGATTACGGGAGGAAGTACCCTGATGTGAAATTCCAATTGCTGTATTTGAGTTTGCACTCAAGTATACTAAAATTCATATATAAGTGACAGAGCTCTACTCAGATAGTCGCACTATGGACATCAATATCCGGAATCAAACAAATCACATGGATAGATTAAGAAAATGGATATAGAAATAGATGGTTGCGAATGGACTTCAACGCCAAGATGAACCTATGACCTAGTGGATTGAGATACTGGTCTGGACTAATATCAACACAACAGGCATATACAAGGGAACCAGTGGTCGACTTTATCATAAACCTTTTTTTTTTTTTTTTTTTTTTAACGACATGATTAGATCTTTTGATCCAAGCGCATGCTTCTTGTCAGCAGATTACATGGTAATTCCCGTGGATCCTGCATTCCACGCTTGTTTAGGCGACGGAGACAGGGAGAACACACACATATTGCTATCCAAGTGTTATTTATTCCGATTGGTCTAATTGGTCTGGTCTTTTTATTATTATTATTATTTTATTTTATTTTAGTAACTCAATCACTCTATTTCAACCCAGCAGACATCAACATAAAAATTTGCAAAAATAAAAACAGAAGTAATAAGATGATTCCGAGATACGGTGAAACTATCATGTTATTTTCTAACACCTGAGCTCCGTGCTTTTATGAATAGACTCTTATAGATGTTTCCATCTAGTCAGATTGGTTCCTCAACTCCTAAACCAAAATGCTTCCATCCACTTAGATTAGTTAGTGCAATCCTTAATAGGCATAAATTTCTAGGCTCTGGAGTTTATTTATTGCAACTAAAAAGTTTCTCCCATACCCCCAAACTTAAACCTAACATTGTCCTCAATGTTCTAAAGATAAAATTAAAAGCATGAACAAGGAGAAACTGTTACCATTTGAAGCAAAAGAGTTAAGGAAAGATATTACCGTGTTGCATGAACCATGGGTTACCTCCCAAGAAGTGCTAAGTTTAAAGTCTTCAGCCAGACTAAGAAAGGATTAGTCACCTCGAATCGTATAACAGTAGTCGGAATAACTGTGGGTCTTCAAAACCAAATAGAGCTGACCAAAGGAAACTGTAATAAACCAACGAAATGAACAAGACTAGCATACCCTTACCTAGTTTCCTGATTAAGAAATTTATATCTAATTGTGGTTCAGGTTCAGGTTCTATGAAAGGGTCTAAATAAAATATTTTCATTGGTTGCGTTTCTTCATAGGTGGGATCCGAATTATTAGGTCCTAGAGTCTGGAAAAACTCAAATAAGAACTTAGAAGCACATAATAATAACCTAAATAATTGAAGATCCTCTAAGTCAATCAGGTTTGACTTACATAATTGACCACAATGAGAGTAGTGGTCATTCTTAAGCAAATATGTCGATTTTAATTTCCTAAAGCATTTAGGTTTAGTCTCACAACTTAATATTCGACACATTTGGAATATAAACGTTCCCACAGTTGGAAGAAAACTATTTGGTGGGAAAACAAAGTCAATCTGGGTATCATAGCCTGGGCAAACCACATCAACCAGAGGATGGGTTTCTAACTTCTTAGCTTCTTCCTGGACATCATTAGGTTCGGGAAAACGAGTATGAAGGTAATCTTGTAAAATGGTCGAGGCAAAGATATCAAGTCCCAAGTGAGGGATCTTTGTAAGAGCTAAAGGTAAGGCACATGGAGAATGATAATCACCCCCCCAAACTTAGAGTTTTGGGTGTCTCTGGATAGACTAGCTATAATTTCCCTAATTTCTAGATCATCAGAATCCTGAAAATACTCAATTGCTTCTTCTAGGTTATACTCAGGTGATGTATCCTCACTCAAATTTAAAAGCTCTACGAGTTCATCTTCTTTGTCTAAGACTATTGTTTCTAAGTCGCTAGACTTTAAAACAACATTTTCAGAATAAACCCATTCCTCTAAACCACTATCGGCTTCGTAATCAAAAGAAAAACTACATCGTCTAAACCGGGGATATCTCTAGACAAATCCTCGTCCTTTTGAATAGGTGAATAATTATTAAAATTATTTGGATTTGAACTAGAAATAACATTATCATTATAAAGCTCAATTGGAGTAACAAATTCCTGATCACTATGCCTACATATTTCAGATTCTTCATTAATACTATCCTCATCATAATCTTCATAATAGCATGGAAATGGTTGAACCTCATCTAAACATGTAGTGCTACCAATTCTAACCTCGTCATCTTGATTATGCAAATAACTATCATTATTTTCAAGGGTATTATTGGAAACACTGTATTGGAAATTAAGATTATTTCGAGCAAGTCTTTCGTTCGTCTCAGCCATCAGCTTGAGGGATTCCTCTATAGAAAGTTTTCTCAATGGTGCAGTTTGTCTATTCATTTCCGACATAAACCTATTTGTTTGCTCAGTTAACTGCTTAAGAGACTCTTCTAAAGATACGTAAGGATCATAAATAGGAACAGAAGGATCATAATAAGGACTAGTTTTCAACAGTTTGATTGTATTGTCCAAAGACGAGGTACTAGCACTTTAATCTCTCTAAAATTTCCTAAAATCGGTCACACACGTGACTTTCCATATTTTGTTGTTGAGATAAAAATCCGTCGATTGAGCCAAGTTTAATCGATTTCAACACCCATGTTAGATTCCTAGACCCATAAGGAGTCTACCCTATGAAAATCAGAGGTTTAATCGACCTCAAACTCCTCCAAATCACTACCACCAAAACTGCCAGAATGTGTTTATATTTCCCCCTATCCAGTCCCGGTCTGTGTTTAGTAGCTGCTTGGAAATGGGTTACCCCTTATCCAAAATGAGAGTCCGAATAGCAAATGTCCTTCCAGGTGTCTTTAACAACTTTTTGAGCCAATTTCGCCGCAAAAGCCTATTTCTCCAAAAACACCTACAAAGGGATAAAATACCAAAATTAGTACAAAAATGGGTACTAACAATATGCACAATAGAGATGAAAATAGACACATAAATGCGTCTATCAATGGCGCATCTAGCTTCAGCATAAATATCTCGACGATGACACACTGATTCGATACCAAGATGGTCAAAGTTTAACTAAACTACAATCGTTAAGTATTCACTATCTCCATGACAAGGCTTCTGAAGCAGATGCAACATCATTCTTCCATGGATGACACAAACTCCTTTTACATATATCTTTTTGCTGAACAGATGAACACCTCTGGGATGCACTTAGGTACTTGATCTTGTTGAAAAGATCAATTCAGATCAATTTCAATAAATGTGTTCCACATACCTGATGTGATGCCATGAAATGTCATCAACGGAACCTCTCTACATCAGAAACCTTGCCCGACTAAGGAACTTTTTCTCCTCACGGATCACATCCAGAATGGAGACTGTCGCTGTAATCTGCTGCAATAACATCGATTCCCCGATGAAGCCACTTCACAGTAAAGTCATACTGTTCAGGAGAATTTGGATTGAACTCCCAGTACACCTTCATCTTAGGAATGTTCAACTCACCAATTAGTTTGTGAATATGAAGGCTCATTGGATGGAGGATCAAAGACTATGTCGATAATCATGGTTCTAACTTTTTCGGTCTCTAAAGAAACTCCAACCATGGTATCATCATCAACAATGATCTCTAGAGGATCTCCATCCATGGTCTCAGCATGAACAAGGATCTCTGAAGAGTATCTACAACGGTCTTACGAGCAACCTCCTACTTTATCAACTGTCCATTCTCTATATCCTAAGTCTAGAAGTGTTACTCGATGGATCATACTTCTCCAAGCACTAATGATTCATATCAAGGTGTGTATACATGAAGCCATGTTAATACTTTCTAAAGCTTGCACGACGGACGGGCACAAGCCAAAGTCTTCTACAAGATGTTCTCATCACCTCTACAAATGAGATACAACACACTTCAGGCCATGGGTTTACAAAAACGTACCAATGGGTGAGGAATAGGACGATGTTTCCTTGACAAAAGATGTTCGTCTATGTCTCTACTACAACATACCAAAAGGGGGCATCAATCGGACATACGAGTTGAAAGATATGGCCTGCACACTCAGGTTCATGGAATCTGAAAACTTGCACGGGATTATAAGTTACGAATGTGCACGTGTCATTGACTGCCCTATACATCTCCAAATTGAAGGATTCTTTTTTAATATGATTTCTTAGTCTCTTAGCTTCAAAAGTTGGGGTCAAGCACCGAATTCTGACGTCGTATGAGATTCTTATAGCTTCCAGAGCATACAACATGCAAGCAGCAATTCCTAGACGGGATTCATAACCTCCACAATCGATTGATGTCCACCAGGTATTTCCACTAAGTCCTTCATCAAGGTACTTCCAACTTAGACCACCTAGGTCTTTACATTAAGTTTTTCTACCTGGGTCCTCTATCTAGGTCTTGCCAGAAGAAGGGAAAACGAAAAGGAGATTTAACAAAATACTGGGGACTGACGGTCCACTGATCATGACGATCACTTTCACAGTCCATGACTCGTAACTGGCACTGCCATCGCCTATGCTAATCATTCATCATAAAAATAATGCTACAACCGGGACATACAACCATGGTCATTACATCATTCCCTCTGGAGAGCAATCTCAGTTATGGTCCTATGACCAAGGTTTCAGAAGTGATGTTTCTACGACTGACAAAAACAAAAGAGGGTATTGCAAGCACCAGGCTCATGTATCAATCAAGGGGTTCATATTGCAAATGAATCAATTACATTGAAATCCTTCATCAAGCATCCAAGACATCAAATGGTCCAGAGACCAAATAAGACGTTTTACAACAAGTCCATCTGAAACTGTTTTACGCTGCCCTGTATGAAATGATGAACTGAGAGCAAATGGAAAAGGATAAATACATGGGTAACATGAAATTCCCTTCATATGGATGTTCTCTGTGACATATCCAAAATTCAAGTTGATCGGATGGACGAGCTAAGAGCCTTGGGTCAAATACTGGACATCGCCACTGCTGAAAAATCTCTGAAATTCTCCTGGAACTTTTTGTTTTGTTGATTTGAGCCCCTAAACGAGATCAAAACTCAAAAAACTTATTTATTGAAGCTAGTAAATTTCCTGGGCATCAAAAAGATGAGGTAGATCATCAAAAACGGACATCGTATGAAGATTCTACAGCATTTTCAATGAAGACCTAACTTCTGAATTTTCTGATGACGAATTATGACGAAATTCTTCATCATATACATGGATCTTCATCCATTCAACCATCAAGTGAAGATTTCATGTAACTATCAATATGAAGCAATATGAAGACTTATTTGGATCCTCTACAAGTCATTTGGGGATTTAGAACAGCAACGAAAACAAGTCCACCGCTGTCGGTGATACTATTGGTGCTTCGAAGACCAACAACTCGGTGGAACGATGATTTCCTCTTTCAAGCAGAGACTCACAAGTGCTAAACCCACCAAGTTGGTCATTTCACCACCCAAATCAGCTGTGCCTCATCATTCCATGCTCGCTGGACGACGCTCTATCATACGACCAGGATGGAGCGAGAACTCTGATAACATCTTTTACGACTAAGTTCAATTACTTATTTCGTTTATAATTAGGAAAATCACCATCCAGTGCTTACCGTGGAACATGACTATCCCTCACTAAGAAGGGGACTTAATTTTTATGGTGGATTTTCAAAAAAGACTAAAATCGTAAAATCATAATTTTGCATATTTATGACACGGCTTCAGACACGTATGTTAAATTCATATTTTAGGATTCAACCGTGAAAGCTCATGTCATCATCTCTGACTGGGCGTACATCCTCTCAGAGCAGGCATGAATATGTGATATTAAAATCTCTCAGCTGAGCTTTCAACACTTTGCATATTTCATAAACACTTCTATATAGAATCGATAATGATTGGAAAACTCCTAGACATATTGAATGCTAGTATAGAGCGTTAACATCTTTAGGATGTCTCAATGTTCCCTGACTATATGAATGCACATGTATAGAATCTCAATGATTGGACGGAACCTAGATGTATTAACCACTAGTATAGAGCAATAATGTCTTCAGGGTATCGCAATGTTCCCTGACTATACAGAATAAACATTCACAACGAGTATGACGCTTCTACCATCTCAGACCTCGAGTCTCGAATAATTATAATGCTCCTAGACAGCTTGCTTGCTAGTATAGAGCCATCAATTAATTATTTATAGTCGCAAGATTCATCAATTGAATTCCTAGAAAATATTCTACGTTCATCATAATATTTCATTTCTTCAATTCATGGCTTTTCCCAGCAGAATTCAATGAGTTAGTAATAAATATCCAACGTACTGGCATCTGGGCCACCACCGAATAAGCCCCGATAAAATGGTGCTAGTGTACTTAGCAATAATGTACGAACGAGCACCCAAATGCATAAACGAGCATTCAAAAATATGGACGTACGAGGAAACCTATGAAAAATAGGAAAGGGAAATAGTAAAAAATAATAGAGAGGCGTACACGGGCACGGGCCCACCGACCGGCCGGTCATGTGATAGACACATTTATGTGTCTATTTTCATCTCTATTGTGTATATTGTTAGTACCCATTTTTGTACTTATTTTGGTATTTTATCTCTTTGTAGGTGTTTTTGGAGAAATAAGCTTTTGCGGCGAAATTGGCTTGAAAAGTTGATAAATGCAACCCAAGGGACGAGTGTTATGCGGACTCCAGCAACGGATAAGGGGTAACCTTTCCCCTTCACGTTCAAATTCTGAATTTGGGAGGGAAAATATAAACACATTCCTGGCAGTTTTGGTGATCGTGATTTGGAGGAGTATGAGGTCGACTAAACCTCTGATTTTCATAGCGTAGACTCCTTATGGGTCTAGGAATCTAACATGGGTGTTGAAATCGATTAAACTGGGCTCAATCGATGGATTTTTATCTCAACATCAAAATATGGAAAGTCACGTGTGTGACCGATTTTAGGAAATTTTAGAGAGATTAAAGTGTTATAAACCTTCCCAAAGATTGGTATCTATCTAAGGAAGAGTTTAGAATCAAAAGGAAAGCTCAGAAACGCGTAGAAATTCTAAAACAAGAAATTGTCGCAACTTTGCCGTGAAGAGAAAGGAAGAGATTTTGGAAGATTTTGGAGAGATTTAATCGCTCTTTTTGATATAAATAGATTGGTTGGGTCATATAGAAGGGGTGTCGAGAGTTTGGGGGGCTGAGAAGGCATGAGGAGTGAGAAATCAAGACGAACAGCAAGCTTCCTGCTGCTGTTTTCTGCTGGTGCAGGGAAGAAGGAGACGAAGAACATTGACCCACACAGAACAGTCGCAGACGAGTATCGTTCTTCAACAGCAGAAAACAGTTATCGTTTATAAACAGCACTTCATTGTAACGGTGATTTCTGTAACGCCAGAAAAGCGTTGCAGATTCGCTGTATTATTATTCTCCTTCAATAAAAACACCTTTTGAGCTATGTTTCTATCTTTTGAGCATATTTTTACCATGAGAAGCTAAACCCCAACACTGGGATGACGGAGGAAGCCCTATTTCACGCATGTGGTAATTCTAATAATTCTTTTATGACTATTTGCATTGATTTTTAATTGATTTATGATTTTTATTGAATGGGTGTGATATTGTTTGATGATGTATGCTTGGTCAATGTATTTTTGATACATCATGCTTTTGATTTACAGTCATTGCTTTTCAAAAATCTACTTTTGGCAAAGAATAAGAGTCCATATTTTTAATATTTGAGCAATAATTGATTGGAATTATTATTTGAATCACATGAATGGAATTTGGTGGAATCCTGAGTCTCAGTGCTTTTTATAATCTCGACCAAAACATTATTTTGATTTTTCTAGTTTTCTTAATTAAGTCTAAAAATTATTCTTCACAAGTCCGAGTTGAACGAATCTTATTACCACTTTTTCTACAACAATTAAAAATCATATCATCATGCCGCCATGGCCGGTTCCACGCCTCTCCCTTTTATTTTTTGTCTTATTTTATTGTTTTCTTAATCTTATGAAAACTCCCTTGTTTGAGCAAAACTCCTAGTTTCTCCATATTTCTTCATACGATGAAAAATAATAATGTAAAATAAGGAAGAGTGTCACGGGACCGGGCCCACCGGCCGTCCGGTCATGCCCAAGCCGTGGCCGGTCCCACAACCTATTTAATTCCTTATTTTATTATTATTTCTTATCTCATCTCATGAAACTCCCTCGTTTGAACAAAAAACCTGATTTTTCCATATTTCTCAAACATTGCTCAAACTATCAAAAGCCAAAAAGTCAAATGGTCACACGACCATCGGGATTCTCATGGAAAATATTAAAATATAATTATTATAATATTCTTAAAATATTGGTCGCACGAGCAAAGTTCTACTTGCTCATTCAAGCAAAATCGAGAGTTTCAGTCAAGATCAAACTCTTCTAAAAATACAAATTATTGCTCGCACGCGCACCAGAAAACACCAAATTTCTCATAATTGAGTCACGGGAAATATGGTGACACGGTCATGCCACCTTGATCGACCAAGGTCGGCCCTTTGGCTTTAAAGAAGCCGGTCCCACATATTTTCATAATTCTGACCTAATTAATTTTCTACGGTTCATATTGGGTTCAAACTCTTTCCAAACAACTTGGAATTTGATCAATTGACCATCAGCTGGTCCCACGACCGCCAAGGGCCGGTTCCATACCCCTTGGTCGGTCCCTCCTCTTTCCATAATTAGGTTTTACCACCTAATGCTCAGACGAGCACTATTTTAATAATGATTAAACGAGGATTTAATCATCCTTTCACCAACTGGTCTACAAAGGACTTTGGTACTTGCTCATTCGAGCACCTGGACGCTGCATGGTCGGCCCACCCATGTAGCCGGTCCCTCTCTCACTCATTAATTGATTTTCATAAATCATCCCTCAATTAATCAAAATTAGGGTTTTGAACCAAATGCTCTGCAAAGCATAATTCTGAACAGGTTCAAACACCACTATTTTTTTATGTTGATCCAACAGTAAACATTTTAATTAATTATGATATAATATTCGGTCCAGCTACCAGTATTTTAATTAATATTTTATTGGACTACCAATAAATCATTAATCGAGCAATATTTGTTCAATCGAGCAATATTTGCTCAGAAGAGCAATATTTGCTTAGACTATAAATATTGATTCAACTATTAATATTTAATTCTTCAATCGAGCAATATTTGCTCAGACAAGCAATATTTGCTCAGACTAGAAATATTGATTCAACTATCAATTTTTAATTATTCAATCGAGCAATATTTGCTCAGACTAGAAATATTGATCTAACTATCAATATTTAATTCTTCAATCGAGAAATATTTGCTCAGACTAGAAATATTGATTCAACTATCAATATTTAATTCTTCAATCGAGCAAGATTTGCTCAGACGAGCAATATTTGCTTAACTAGAAATATTGATTCAACTATCGATTTTTAATTCTTCAATCGAGCAATATTTGCTCAGACGAGTAATATTTGCTCAGACTAGAAATATTGATTCAACTGTGAATATTTAATTCTTCAATCGAGCAATATTTGCCCAGACGAGTAATATTTTCTCAGACTAGAAATATTGATTAAACTATCACTATTTAATTCTTTAACCGAGCAATATTTGCTCAGACTAACAATATTGATCAACTATCAATATTCATCCTGTCGATTCAATTATCAACATTCATTCGAAAACTATACATCTGTCCCAGCAGACATGCTCAATCCATGAATCATAGAACATTCGCCAATCATGCTCGACTCAATAATACTAAGACTCATCGTCTAATCAAGTCAACAACTGACTAATTAAATACAAGTCTGCCTTACAGACTCCACAATCATAAGACATCAATCATGTCACATGGGGGGATATTTTTTAGAGATTTGGTCTCGCGGCCTACGGCACGTGTGTACATCCACGATGAGAAATGTGAGTAAGTCGTGCAAGCAGTTGAGGGAGTTAGCAAAGTAGTGGGTGGACAATCAACCAAGTGTCCGCACAACGTGGAAGTGGTTTAACCACGATTTCCCACTTTCCCACTCTTTCACTCGAGCAACCGTCACACTTACTGGAGATCAATATGTCTACATTCTTCCAATATAAATAAGCCTAGGAATTCATCAGTGGAACAATCTCAGATATACGGGAATTAACACAAGAATTCTCATCTGAACAATCACTCTCAACATAGTAGAATTCAAAATTATTTGAACTCCGCAGTTCACCAATTTGTAGAAACCTACAACACATTCACAATCCTTTGATCATCATTTATCTCACACACATCTCAGCTTCCTACTACAGATCGACCCTCATCCCTCTTTGTGACCGAATTGACTCTGGAACGGCCATTTTATTGGTTTAGGCCGGAGTCCTATAGATTGATCTCTTGAACTCAAAGCACTCCCGTGCAGTGCATCTGTTTGCAAAAGGTTAAGGCAATTTGCTCGTTTGAGGAATCGACCCTCGTCTCACCACTTTTCCTCAAAAACCAGTAAATCGTTTTCTCCCATCAACAACCCCGTGGGTATCGGGTACCCGGTTATTCATCCTTTTATGCAACTTTTTAGCCAAATTATTAGCATTTTTCTAGTTTTGGCTTTGATTTTTCTTCATTTTTCATTTTTTTTTCTAACATTTAATCTTTGTTTAGTACATTAATAGAGAAATAATAATAAATTTTTATAAAAATAATTTAAATTAAAGCTAAAAAGAGAAAGAAATTAATTAAGTTTTTTAGATTTCTTTTATATTTTTCTTGATACCAAACGGGTACCCGGGACTTTAAACGGGTCCAGTTCTGGGTCCACAAATTTAGGAACCGGACCCGACTTTTATAAATAGGGTCCGGGTCTAGCGGTACCCGGGAGGACCCGGACCCATTGACATCCCTAGTACCAACCCTATACGTGAATTCAGACTGCCAAGGTACGTGTGCCTCAAGGTTAGGGCGTTTTGGTATGCGTACTGGGTACGTGTACCACAAAACAATTCACGAACTCAGAACTTTCTTGGTATGCGTACTGGGTATGTGTACCACAAAATAATTCACGAACTCGAAACTTTCTTGGCATGCGTACTGGGTACGTGTACCGTCCCTGTTCCAGTATTTTAGTAATAGTTCTATAGACTATCTTTAATCGATTTGAAATCTTAGAGCATAGCTCGGTTGAACCCACCAAGCGTTGGTATGTCAAGTTTGGTTGTCATATTTTAGTGTGTCAAAACTCATCTAAGAGTCGCTTGATTATGTACTAGAGAAAACTTTGTTTAGGTTAATCTAGAAAGTCTAGGAATGTTGAAACATACAAGTATTACTCGCAGACCTGAAGAACGTGAAGAAGTAACGAGCTACAATGACGACATCATCCTTCCTCTTGAGGTTAGTAATATTGACTTGAACTGTTTCATTCCTAACGTATCTTTCAAGTCGTGTGATGGCTGTCGTTAGTGCAATCAAATTAATAATCTTATTTCCACACAATTAACTGGTAATATAATGGAAGTAAGGATCATTCCCACGAAGAGCGGTGAGTTTTAGTTGTCAAAGTGTCACAAGGGGGGGGGGGGGGGGGGG